>JAOXJP010240643.1:0-23246 GCA_025762735.1 Platanus orientalis | reverse complement strand
ACAAGTGTTCTAAAATAAGCTATCATTCCTAATGAATCTATTTGTTTCCTTGTGCATATGTAATTAGATTAGAATATGCTTCTAAAGTTTTCACAATTTTTACAATATTTTTTTTCAATATTTCCGACATATCTGATATATGTCTTATTTTGGCCTAACCAATATTTCCACCGACACCGACATTTTGAACCTTGCTATCCACCTGATTCAGATTGATTCTACAGCTTTGTACTCTACCCAATATATTCATTTAGGGGTTCCAATCATTTAAATCTCTTCTTAGAAGGGGCTGCCACATTTGCAGCTCTTGGCTACCATCTACAATCAGCTACAAATGCCTTCTTATCTACCTCTATCATATAAATCTCCAGAATCTTCAGTTTTAGAATTGAGTTCCCACACATTTATCTTTTGAAAAATGAGTGCTTTTATCACCAATCCTAACCTCCGCTCCATTCCTAAACTCCATATTTCTCATGATTCCTTTTTAAACTCCTTTTCCATATGACATCACTGGCTTGCTTTCTCATCTGTTGAAGTTTCAACCACTCCTATGTGGAAGCACATGAAAAAATCTTAAAAAGTGCTAGTACTTTTGCAAGTAGTATTGACCCTAGTGCCATGTGATGCAAAGTGATGTTAATGAATTAATTTCTTTTATACTTTTGCTCTTATTGATGCACTAATCTTTTTACTAATATATATATATATTATATGATACTTTATCGCAGATATAATAGTCCTTTCGTCATAAGTACTTGTCTTGTACGCTCAAATTGGGTATTCAAGATTTCTAGTTCACCCTATGTTCATAATTTAATGTGGATTTTCAAATATATGTAGGTTTATTTTGATTTCATGAGAAGCTTCCGAACAGAGTTTGATGACTTATTTGTGGAGGGTGTTATTTCTGCTGTTGAGATTGGACTTGGTGATTCTGGGGAGCTAAGGTACCCTTCATTCCCTGAAAGGAGATGGAGTTACCCTGGTATCGGTGAGTTTCAGGTATTTGTTGAAGTTAGCCCTATGTTCTATGCTCCTTTCTTTTGTTGCATTCAGTTTAATCCTATCGGGTTGTTTCATGTTCTGCACGCTCAACTTCTTCTAAATATTACAGAACCATTTTTCTTTCTTCATGCAGCGACATTACTAGCATGTTGCAATAGCATAGTTGATGTGGACATACCTCAGAGAATTCTTACCATGTCTTTATTCTAATAAGGGGGCTGTCACGATTTATGAGGGTAGACTAGGGATTTATTTTAGTTCTTTTTGTAATAAGGCTTGAAGCCAAGGATAATAGTGGAAAGGTGTAAGGGGGCAGCAGCTAAAGAGAATCTCTTTGATTCTTTTAAGTTGCTAAATAATATTACATGCAATTTTAAGTTGCTAAATCTGGAAAGTCTATGTGGAAAGGGTAGAATAATATTTAGCTTCTAAAAGTTGGAATGAAAAGGTTCATGCGACCAAGGGGGGTATCCTATTGTGGGGATTTCAAAATGCGGAAGTGCTCTAACCTATTTATAATTCCCCTCTTAATGTATTGGAATAGAGGTCTTAATCGTACTCAAGGTGTGATTACCTTGAAACCCTAGGTGCAAGTCCCTTGGTTTTTTTCCCTTCTTTTCTCTTCTGAATTTCTGCATCTTCTCTATTATTTCTCTGTTACTGCAGTGATGAGGACATGGCAAGCAAGGTGGGACCCACACATGGGTCTAGTGGGGTCCACACATGAAGACAAGCAAGAAGGCACATGGAAGGTACACATGGAGACACATTATAGAGTCTTTGGTTTAGTTTTGAGTCCATTTATTAAATTTTTATTGTCTTAGTTTATATTTTGTTAGTTATTAGAGGTAGGACATGTTTAAGGTTTGAGTAGTTTATTAAGGCCGGCTCTCAACCTGACGCCACCCTCCTCCTTTATCCGGGCTTGGGACCGGCAATGTCTGAAGATACAAAGTTATATAGGACAAAGTTATAAGTAGCTTCAAAATAGGGTTTTTGTAGAGAGAAATCTCTTCAACACGATTTGAAGGAGGTGAGTAATTTGTGTTTGACGGCTAGAATTAAATTATGGGGGATTTTGGCTCATAAAACGGCCTCTACTTTTAGTACTGAATTTTAATGAAGTTTATGAATAAGAATTGGGTTTTTTCTCTTACATGATTGAGAGAGTCTCTCTTTCTTCTCCAAGATCATGGTGCCTAGAACTTCATCTTGGTTGGTGATTTCCAAGATATTGAGGTTGGTCATTTCCTCAACAGGTACCATCTCTTATTTCTTATCTTCTTTCTTCTTTTATTTTCTTTAATCTTCCATTGAAACCTGCAGTTACAGATTTTCCAGCATCCTTTTTTCTTCTTTGTTTTACTATTTTCACCTTGAAAGAATTTGGGAAACAATCAAGAAACATTCTCTTGAAGGTTTCTTGAAACCCCACAAGCCTGCAATCAGCTTCCCTATAACATTCCTTTGCTGTTATCTCCTATTAAACCCAAGAAATCTTTTAACCTAACCCTGCAGCACCTTCTAAGTCCTGACCTTTGATGATTTTCTTGATCTGGAACAAGAATTCCTTGACTAGAGTCTGGCAGCACCTATAGGATCCAATCCTTTTGTTGGCTTTTGGCATTAAATCCCCAAATCCTGTGTTCTGTGACAGACTTACACCCCTCTAGAACATGTCCTATGAGTACTACTACTAGGCAATCCTGCTATTGTCCTTGTTTTAGCCTTCACCTTTTCTCAGATGCTGCATAACCTATTTTTTTCAGCTTAACGTTGGATTCCACTGAACCATATACCTGTTCCTTTATTACTCCAGCATGTAGGGCCCTTTAATGCAATCTAAGCCTGAGACTTTTATTTGCTTAAATCCTCTGATGCAGACCTTGTATCCCACTGTTGAATTAGTCCCTGTTCTTTATCTCTGTTAGCCCCAGTCAATACCTTTAAAACTCATATTTTATCCCTGATTGGATATCACAAACCCTGCTGACTTGAAGCCAATTACATCCCAGATAAGCCATCTGTTTTGACCTTTATTAATCTACTAATCTGCCCAGAATTGCTCCCTATTAAGTCCTACTATATAAGGCCAGATCTGTTGCTGTTCTACACCTGGTTCTTATCCTAATTAGCCCTACCTAAGCCTTAGCCTACACTGCTGGTTCTGCCTTATCCTCAGTCTCAAGTACTCTGGTATTCCCTCCAAATCATGACCAATCATGTCCTATACCCTTGCTGTTTAGTCCAAGCCAGAGCACATCCATCTTTCTTTGTAGTGTGCTACATCAAGTAGCCTATGCTATTCATTCCATAATCCATATAGCTGTCTAAGCTAGCCACCCAACCCCCTCTCAACCATTAGATCAAAACCTTTACCAAACCCACTTTCTTGGGCTGAATCTATTCAATCCTACATCAAATTTGTTATCAAAGCCAAATTTGTACTATATAACTACTAGTAGTGGAAGAAATTTTATGGGAAAATTGACTGACTGGCAGTGAGACGAACTCCTCTTCATAATATGGAGAGAATTGATGAGTTAGAGGCCAAGTTTCAAGAGCTACAAGGAACTGCTACTCAGTCCAAAGAAAATCCAGTAAGTGTCATACATGGTGCTTCATCTAGTGCACCAAGGAATGGAGAAGAGCAACAAGAGGAAAATGTTCCACTAAGGGAAAGAGTTTCTTCACCCTCTTCTAGGTCCTTGAGCTATTCGACTATATGTGAGGCAGCATCAATCTCTTGTGCATATGGTGATAGAAGCAATACAGCAAGAAGAATATGAAAATTATGATCTTTATGACTCAACCGGTGATATTACTAAGAAAGTAAGGGTAGAAGTACTTGATTTTACTAGAAGAATCAACACACAAGCCTTTTCAGATTGGCTTGTTAGTCTAGAAAGGTACTTCGATGGATTTGATATGACCAATGAAGTTGGGTCAGATTTGCTATTATGAAGCTTATTGGACAAGCTCAAATGTACTTAGATTTTCTATTATGAAGCATGTTGGACAAGCTCAAGAATATATGGTTTATTGAAGGAAGGAAGAAAAAAAGAAAAAAAAAAAGAAGACAAGAAAAGAGGGAAAACGTATGGGAGAAATTTTTTTTGATGAATAACGACGAGATATATAATATATAAAAGAATGAAAAATGAGGAAATGATACAAACAGGGTAGCCAAGGCAGCTGCAAACAACCCAAACAAAGACCTAGAAAAAGGAAATTACAACATCACACAGGCATATGGTCCCCTTAAAACAAGAAATGCTGATTCACACTCCATTTGGTGACACTGTTGGCTACCGCATTTTGAGCATGGGGAATATGAGAGAAAAAAACATCCAAATCCTTCACTAAAGTCCTGATCTCAACAATAAAGTGGTGCGGCCTCCAAGAGCCACAATGACCACCCCCCCCCCCTAAGAGAAGGTCGTTAGAGAGTCACCTTTCACAACGCAGCCTCTTAGATCCTTAGCCTTCAAGAGTCAACCTTTCCAACATCTCCACGAGCTCCATGAACAAAGCACTTTGAACTCCAATAGGACCAGCCTTGACCCAAAGAATCTGACCCCCAGAGTCCCGCAACACACAACCATAGCCAGCCAGCCCTTGATTTTCAAAAGAAACAGCATCCACGTTGACTTTAAGATTACCAATGGAAGGGGGAGACCACTCCATATCAATATTAAGCTTAGGAACATGAGGCCCCAAGAGGCAAGAAGGCCAATCCTGCATCATGTCATTTATGGTACAACCAAAAAACTCCTTCATGAGAACCTAAGAGCAAATCTCATAGACAATTGAGTTGATGATCTCCCAAGCACTCCTTTTTTTATCATCAAAGATCCTTTTGTTTCTCTCCTTCCAAGTGCCCCATATCACACCATGAAGAGTGTCTTTGAGGAACATCCCACCCCGATCACCTTTCAACCCCCAACCCCATAAAGCAATCAATTCCTTCATTGAACTCGGCATAGCAAAGTGAATCAACAAGGCACGCTTAAAGTGGTCCCAAATCTTCGTGGAAAAAAGCACAATGAATAAAAATATGATCCCCCTCTGCATGCACAAAGGGAAAATAGAGGGTGAGAGACATAAAAGACCTCTGTCTGTATAATACATCCATAGTATTTTGCCTACCCAAAAAGGAGATCCAAGAGAGCCTTAATCCGTGGGAGTGCTGCAAATTTTCAAATATTATAATCCGAGAAGTGGGGAGGCAAGGTGCAATTGCCAATCAAGATAGAGAAGCAAGATTTGGAAGAAAACACACCAGTAGGCGAGGGAGAGCAAATACGGACATCACCATGATCACTGTTAACAAACGCTATATAGAGATCCTGCATAAAGGATCCTACTAAGGGGATCTCCCACTCAAAGGGGTCTTGGGAAAAGGGGAGAGACCAATTGAGGCCATTAAGACCTTGGAAAAGAATCTATGCCACTATGGCATTCTTATTCAATGCAATGCTGAATACATGAGGATAAGCAACATCAAGCATGGTCTCTCCCCACCACAAATCCTTCCAAAAACGAATTTTATGGCCATTGCCAAGGAGAAAGCGAGTATGGGGAAAGAAAAATGAACTCACCTGGGTGATATGTTGCTAGCACAATGGGAGAAAATGTGGGCGTGACTTCCTCTCTTCTATTATTTTTGTATATTCTTAATACATGATGCACCATATGGTATTGGTATACCATACAAATACAAAAAGGGACTAAAGTAACCCCCAACATGCATGTATTTACAATCATGCCCCATATACATGAATACTATTGCATACGTAATCCCCAACATTACCATATGAAATAAAGGAAGATAATCATGCCAATTACCTAGGCAATCATGTAGTTTTTGGATTTACATTTTGTAGTGATTTGTCTTTACATCGTGGAATTGTGGAATGATTATGTGAGCTTATTAGACCAAGAGTTCAAGTAGCTCCCTATCAGGCAAACACTATGGTTGACTGAAAAGAAGATGGCTGCAACCCAGGTGTAGCATCCAATGACATCAACAGTGAAAGAATTGCTTCACATGGGATGAAGCAATGCAAGTAAGGCCTATAGATGTTTAGTACTACAATAAAAGGGCATCTTTTAATATAATGATGCATGATTTTATTTAAAGAATGTGATAAAGATACAATTAATGAAAGGGAAATGTTGCCTAAAGCAAATGAGGTTTTGTAGTCATGGTCGAATCCTTTTCGCAAGGTAATTGAGTAGCATTATCAAAAAGTTCACTTTAAGAAAACATGGGTAAGGTGGACAAAAAACAAGTTAGCAAGCCACGTTCTTGCTAAAGAGAAGTTGAGCTAAACATGCTTGGTGGCTGTTCTGATGCAGCACAACCCAAAGATATCCAATTTTTTTTTTTGATAAATAACTGAATTTTATTGAAGGAAAGAAAAGAAGAGCAGTAGGAGAACAACAGATCTAAAAATGAAAACAAAGACCACAGAACATTGAGGGCTGGTCCACTCCCCAATTAGCTAAAAGGAAAACACGGACCACAGAACACTGAGAGCTGGCCACTCCCCAATTAGCTAAGCTATCAGCCATAGAATTTTGTTCCTGCGGAATAAGAGAAAATGAGCAACCTATGTCCGAAGCTATCTCGGTAATTTCATAAACCAAGCTCCACAATTCCCACGAGTTGCAAACCTTTCCATTACCCCACCCAATCACCACAGCCGAGTCACCCTCAATAATGGCCCCAGACGCTCCCTAATCCCCATGAGCATGCCCATCGTTTCAGCTCTAGTGGAATTGCAATACTCCAACGGCCCGCTTATTACTAGAGAGATGTTGCCATTATGGTCACAGATTACAGACCCGAAGCCAGTCGGTCTGGGGTTGCCTTTGGATGCACCATCGAAGTTAAGTTTCAAAATTCCATGAGGTTCCTGCCAACTAGAAATGTGAGGACTCTGAGCTTGAAGTGACAAACATGAGATTGTAGTGACCCAATCTCTTAAGAAATCAACCAACAATATGTTTTTGAATTTTGGGGAAGCCTTTAACCAACCGCCTAACTCCCTTCCAATGGTCTCAATCACCTCCTCGTAATTCTTAGCTTTGCCAAGGAAAATTCTGTTATTTTTCTCTCGCCAAATTCTCCATCGGATGGCATAGACATTCCCAAAGGTTGTGGATCTTAAAGAATCCCCAAAACACTTCCAAGAGAAGAACATAAGTTGTAGTGTTTCCGGCATAACCCAATAGACACCAATGCAAGATATGAAATGAACCCATACCTTATGAGTGAAAGAGCAATGAAGAAAAATATGATGCATTGATTCCCCATCCATTTGGCATAAAGCACACCAATGGGGGGATAAAGGCATGAATGGTCTTCTTCTTTATAACATATCCATCGTATTGATTTGGCCTAAGACGACGGTCCATGAGGAGGCTTAACTCTAGGTGGGACCACAGGCTTCTAAATCTTTTTATGCGGGAAGGATGATTCGGTAGAGGAAGGATTTGAGATGGTAAGAAAGAAAGATTTGGAAGTGAATTTTCCAGAAGACTCAAGGGACCAAACTCGTTTATCAAGGGGGCCCTCCTTGAGAGAAAGATAGAATGAAGGGAATTAAGGAGAGAAGTGATCGATTGAGCTTCCCACTCATATAATTCATGAGAGAAAAGGAGGTTCCAAGAAATGCCATTTGGTGAATCAAACAAAATATTTGTCACCACTGCCTCTTGTTGAGTGGATAAACGGAATAAATGCGGGCACAATGAAGCCAAAGTCGACTCACTCACCCATAAGTCCTTCCAAAACTGTATGGAGTAGCCATTACCAAGTGCGAACCTGGTATAAGGAAGGAATGTGTGGTATAGTTGGCAAATATTTTTTCAAAGCAAAGACCATGTGGTAGTAGGTTGGGGATTGCAATCCCACCCATTTGGATGACACCCATATTTGTGAGATATTGTAGAATGCCATAATGATTCATGTTCCGTATAGAAGCACCACAACCACTTTCCCATCAATGCCATATTTTTCTCCTTGATTTTTACAATCCCTAAGTCATCCATTGTTATAGGTTTGCATACTTTTTGTCAGTTCACCAGGTGGTCAGTTTTATCCAATCCCCCCTCCCATAAAAAATCCCGTTGATATTTCTCAATTTTGAGAATGATTTTAGAAGGCATTTTGAATAATGACATATAGTATACCAGAAGGTTGGATAGAGTTGCTTTAATTAAAGTGATGCGACCACCCATTGAAATGTAAGAACGTTTCCAACATTCCAATTTACCTTAAATTCTTTCGACTACCGGATCCCAAAAGGACAAAGTTCTTGAGGCCCCACCCAACAGAAGACCTCAGTATTTCATCGGCCATCTATTAACTTTGCACCCCATACTCGCAAATCTTGACACCTCATCCGCCCCCACCGCAATCGCAATTGTGGATTTTGCTAGGTTGATTTTGAGCCCTGATATAACTTCGAATATCCGCAAAATGTCCTTTAACAAATAAATTTGGGAATCCTCCGCCTTAAGAAAACATATACTATCATCTACGAATTGTAGGTGGTTTATGGCAAAACCCTCATTCCCAATCTGTAATCCTTCAACGATTCCCCTAGACTTAGCTTTAACCATTAGTTCACTTAGAGCATCCGTGACAAGTGTGAATAGAAATGGGGACAAAGGATCACCTTGCCGTATTCCCCTAGATGATTCGAAAAAACCTTTTGATGTGCCGTTTAACATGATAGAAAAACGGTGATGGTCTAAACATCCCGCAATCCATCGAATCCATCTAGGGCCAAAACCTTTTTGAACCAAGACCCATTACAGGAAATCTCAGTCAACTTTGTCATATGCTTTTTCAAAATCAATTTTACAAACAATGCTAGGGAGTCAATCTTTTTTCCTACCATCCACACATTCATTGGCAATTAGGATTCCATCAAGAAGTTGTCTCCCTTTCACAAATGCACTTTTGAAAATTAAGGACCACTGTTTCCATTACACGCCTCAACTGAATTGATAGAACCTTGGCTATTATCTTGTACAAGCTAGTGACCAAACTGATGGGTTGAAAATCAAACATTTCCTTAGCCTCGCTTTTTTAAGGGAGTAAGACTAAGAAAGTGGTGTTAACCCCTACGCTTATAACCTCTCTTTCAAAAAATTCAGCAAACACCTTCATAAGATCTTTTTGAATAATGTCCCAACACTCTTGAAAAAATAGCATTGAGAACCCATTTGGGCTTGGGGATTTGTCTTTGCCCATACACCACACCGCATACCTAACCTCATCCACCGTAAAAGATGTCTCCAAGGATAGAGCCACCTCCTCATCTAGCCTTGAAGAAAATAAATTTGCTAAATATGGTTTGTCACCCCCTTCTTTTTTGTACAAAGATGAAAAGTATCTAATAGTCTCGTCCTTGATTTTACAAAAATCATGGACCTCTTAACCTTGGATATACAAGGATGAATGTGTTCTTTCTTTTCATCCGTTTGCCACCCTATGAAAGTATTTGGTGTTACCTTCCCCCTCCTTGGTCCATTTACATTTTATTTTTTGACTCCAAAAAGTGTCTTCTTGCTGAAGGATGCATTCCATTTCCATAAGGAGATTCCCCCTCCTTGTTTTGAGAGAAGGAGACATAAGACCCTTATCCATCACTTCCTGATCGATGGATTCTACCTCCCTCCAAATTGAATCTTTTTTTTCTTTAATAAACCTGAATGTGTTTTTGTTCCATACCCTCAATCTTTGTTTCAATAGTGTAGCTTTTTCATAAAACGAAAACCGTCAAACCCTTCCACTTGGGCTTCATACCACAAAACCCGAATGTTATCCATGAATTGTGGATGGTTCACCCACATATTCTCAAAACGAAACGGAATGGGACTATAATTTACTTTAGTAGTATTTATCATTATTGGTCAATGATCCGAAACTATTTTGGGGAGAACTTCTTGGGTGAAATGGGGGTATACTTCTTCCTAGCAATTTGACACCAAGAATCTATCTAGACAGGATAAGAGAGGATTATCTTTTCCAACCGTCCATGTAAATTTTTCCTTGACCCGCAAATCACATTGGTTGATAACATCATTAAACTCCCTCATACTATTGCTTGACCTGTTTTTTTCATGCATGAACCTCGTCACATTAAAGTCCCCTCCTAATACCCACAACCCATCCCATTGAGCTCGAATCTGCATTAATTTAATCCAAAACTCAGATCTATTTTGGGGCCTACATGGGCTGTATACTCCTGATAACAACTATTCAAAACCTGAGGCAACTTCCACTACCTTGATTGATACCATAAACTTCCAAAAAAAAATTCACCCACTTTTGAAATTTCGGTTGGATACCATGCAATAAGTACCCCTCCACAAGTGCCAGCCGTTGGAAGGGCACGCCATTCGGATAAGATAGAACCAACAGATTTTTTCACCAATTGTTTACACACTTCTTTCTTTGTTTATTGAAGAATAAGGATTGTCTGTTTAAGTTTAGATATACACTCCCACACTAACCTTCTCTTCCTTACACCTCCTAGCCCACGAACGTTCCATGATATATTTTTCATGGATGCAACTCTCTTTTGCCCCTTGTAACTCTATTCGAACCATCAATGTGCTCAACATTCTCCTTATCCTTCATTTCCCATCTTAGATTCCATATTTCCCTCAAGCCTCTATGGTTTTTGTTGTCCAGCAAATTGGAATTTTCATCTGCTTCTTCGATGTAATCAGACAACTTGACTTCTTGGCCTTCCTTGTTGTGCATAGAGTATCCAAGCCTTTCAACCAACATATCCACCCTCATTCCATCCGATATAACCCTGGTACAGCTCCCCACATCACTGATCTTATGCAACTTGTCAACCAGTAGCACCCCATTTGGCCCTTCCTCTGGACAATTATCAAAATGGCATTCCACATACTCACAATCGGCACAGCCATTAGGCTGAATTACGGAACAAAAAGAAATCACAGTGGACAGAGGCAAAGCCTTATATGTGGCAGTAAAAGCAGCTTGAACATAATTAGCAGAAGGGGGATTGGGAGAAATAGACTCAGACAAATTATGAGAAATGGAATTGGGAACGAAGGATTGAGAGTTACTTGTGCGCTGCATAGCAAGGTGGAGATGAGAGTTGGAGCCCGCCGAATCATTAGAAAGCCAGCCCTCTAGAGCCACTGCTTGAATCGCTCTGCCGACCGAATCAAGGGATGGTGTCGAGAAGATCCCTTCAGAAGAGTCTTCATAATTCACCAACACTTTTTCGCACCTCGGTGTAAAAAGCTCCTGAGGCCTTGCATCGTCCTCCCTTTCCTCGACTCCAGTCAAATATTCTGAACCACTCAAATTCGTAGACACCGATGCCGTGTTGCTGTATGAAGACATGTCCGTCGAAGATCCTTGGCCTTCCGCCAATGAATCCTTGCGTAGAGCCATTAATCTTAACAGGTTATCCTGTTGAATAAATAACTCCTCCGTGGCCACTGGGGTTAGGGATTCCATTACCCACGATTTATAGGGAACAGAGACGAAGTTTCCTTTGAATGCCCATCAATCGTTGGACTCATCCTTGAGGCTGCACTCAACTTGCCAGACGCCACACAAATCTTACCAGAAGTCACTGAATAGGTCTCCCTTGCCCCCTCGACGATAACACCCTCAGCAAACTCGCCTGCAACATCACTGTGGTTTGAGTTCTTCAGCCATGCAATCTTGAAGATGTCATCAATTGATTTTTGGTAGTCCCAATTGCAAGACGTCACTGGCAGCAGACGACTGCTGTTTTGCTAGGACAAAACTCCCCCCGATTTGGATACACCTTTGTCCTATTTAGAGCTCGAACAGTTTTGAAGAAAAATGTTTTCCCCAATCGAAACATCTAGAGAGTTTATATTTGAAAGTGGGCTAAACCGGTTGGTTGACCTGGCCTTCCCATGGTTTAAGCCGAGACGAAGTTGAGCCTCGCCATTCACTCCTAATCGGCCCAGTTTGTTTGGGCTTCCAAACCCAAACTGTCTTGGGGTTTGGTAACAGCGAATCTAGACCGTTCTCATCAGGGATATTGAAAGAAGGGCCCCCATTCCCATAGAACTTAATAGCACGTGGCACTTCCTCAGTCAATTTTCGCTTGCCTTTTGGATCTGGAGGATTAGAATCAAGGGATGATCCTTCGGTTGAAACTTCAACCCAAATATCCTGTTTATCCAACGGCCCATAAAAGAAACCTGCATCCAACGGTTTAGAAGCATCACCCCCAACCTCCATTCTCTCACCTTGGTTGGATGTGCCGTTGATGTGAGAAGATTGCCCTGAGAATCCCAGCCCCATCTCCACTTCAAGCATCAGATCAAATGAATCTTTCCCTATAGAAAGAATCATGTGACGGGGAATTTGATTAAGGGACTCGGTCTCAACCTTGATACGAGTGAAAGAAATGATCGTTTTATTTTTTGTCTTTGCATCCATTGTCAGCGTCATGCCGCAATAACCCCCTATTTTTTGGAAGATCTCATCAGTCCAAGCAGATAAGGGGATACCCCAGACCCTGATCCATCTATTGCCCGTCATTAGCACCGGCTGTAACTTGGTGGTATCCGGTTTCCATGGTTGAAAACATAGGATGCCATTCCCTATTTTCATTGAAGCAGCCTTAAGGATTAAATCGGTTTCATTAATAGATTCCGTAGTGAACAAAGACCGATTTGTTGGGTAACCTAAAGGCTTAACTTCGAAGCGTAGAGTTTGTTCCGCATTCCGGTGATGGCAGTGGCAACCGCCACCCATGTAACATTTACACCCACATGTCAATGATGATAGCCCCTCCCTTGAAACCAGTCTACCCAGGCGTAGCCCAACCGGGTTTGCTGATATTAAGGTTATGACCATGGTTGATATTTTGCAGTTCTAATAGAAAGACCTCCTTTGTAGCTTTAGGACCTTCCCCTGTCCACCCCATTTGCTTGAGCAAATCTCCCAAACTGATCCATCCATAGAGATGAAAGCCAGCCGGAAAAAAAAAAAAAACAACTTTATTATCTTCTTTTGCTCTCCACTCAGTCATACATAGGAAAACTCCCTTATCATTTGTCCCTGTTGAGACAAAGTACGAGCACCCTTTCCATCGAAACATCTCCTTCAAACTAGTTGAAGGATTTTCAATGGCTTTGTTGATGAATCTGACCCATTTATCGACAATTTCATTTGGAATGTTTACTTTTGCCACTCGTCCAGTGCCTCTCTCAGTAATGGACAGACAGCGATCATCAGGTTGTAGTTCGAAGCTTTTGCGCTCGATAGAAAGAAATCGTTTGCCTTGCACCCAACCCTGGCCCTTGTCACATAATTTTTTCTCTTATTTGCAATCAAATATTCATTATTGTTTCATAATCCTTTATGCATTTGTGCCATCGGAATGTGTTGGTTGATCCAACCCCTCATCACCCTCCAGAACTACTTCAAAGAACTTAAACAAGCAAGGCTGATAATAATAAGTATGTACCAATGCTCTCGACTAGGTTAAGCTGGCCAAAGAGGATCAATCTGAGATCAAATAGGCAATTAACAAGCTCTGTCCAGAAACTAAACAGCAAGGGTCCATTGATATGACAGGAAGGTTTCGGGTATGATCAAATAGTGGTCTAATATTGAATACATAACAGGGTCTGGACAGAGTTAATTAAGATCTGTAACAGTAAGGTGAGACATCGGGTTTATGGGGTTTGCTCCAATTAAAGTAAATGCTAGTCATGTAAAGATATGCCCAGAAGATTAGGTACAAATGAAGTTCGTACAAATAGGTGCAAACGGCGCCAGGGTGTGGACACATCAGTGCCAAAAAGTGATGAGTGCCCCCCAAAAAGTTTAAATCACTTTTCGGTGCTGATGCGTCAGCCCCCTGGTGCTGTTTGCACCTGTTTGTATGAAATTCATTTGTACCTAATCCCAGCCAAAAGATATGGGTCTACAATAGTACAATAGTAGAGCTATTTAGGCAAGTCGGGACTGATTAGGATAGCCACAAACTTTAAGCAGAGGGGTGAGTAGGATTGCAGATGGGATAATTGAAGTAGTTTGATAGTGTCATCAAATAGGCCACGATAGGTTAGAGTAGAACTGTATCAAGTCTAAGTTCTGATCAGTTTTCTGACTTAGTCTGATGCTCCAAACAGACTTCAATAGGTTAGGTTGTTTTACAGGAATATAATCAAATATTAATTGTGTAGCTTACCCAGGTATTCCAGAACCGCCTCATGTTCCTAGTGAAATTTAGTATTGAGCTTGAGTACAAAGCAGGCTGAACTAATGGGTTGATGTAACATCCTACAGTTAACAGATGATTGATGCTGTGGTCCACCTAGCTTCTGTATTCATGTTCTGTGGCTTCCTACATTTTGGTTCACTAAAATTCTATTGCAGGTGGATAGTTTTGTACATGTTAATTTGCATGTCCTGTAGATTTTTTAATTTTGCTCTCTAGTGCATGTTATTTATTGGGACTCAATTATGCACTCAGAATTACTTATGATTATATTTTGAATTTGTGACAGTGCTATGACAAATATTTGCAAC
The DNA here is from genome assembly GCA_025762735.1 of Platanus orientalis. Taxonomy (NCBI): domain Eukaryota; kingdom Viridiplantae; phylum Streptophyta; class Magnoliopsida; order Proteales; family Platanaceae; genus Platanus; species Platanus orientalis. Next base: position 8,647 of record JAOXJP010240643.1, on the reverse strand, counting down.
ATAATCTAAGAAAATCAGCAAAATTGCGTGGGCACTCGTTCTGGGCTAGGGGACCTGATAATGCTGGTCATTATAATTCTAGGCCACATGAAACTGGATTCTTCTGCGATCGAGGTGATTATGATAGCTACTATGGGCGTTTTTTCCTCCATTGGTATGCGCAAACCCTAATAAAACATGCTGATCATGTATTATCTCTTGCAAGCCTTGCATTTGAGGAGACACAGATAATTGTGAAGGTACGTTTAGATCATTTACCTTGCAAAAGTAACTGGTGTACCATGTATGACCTGTCAAGGTTGTTTGTCTGTTAATGTCTACTGATGGTGCTCATTTGATATGCCCTTCAGATTATGTTCATGTAATCTTTTGATGTTACTAGTTAACAGGGAGCTTTTGCATTCCTCACCTGATACTGTGCCTATGGCCCATCTTCATTTGCATGGACTGTTCAGTGGGACATCTTGGATTGGCCATAGTCCAGAAGTTGCACCATATTAACTGTCTGATAGCCATTTGGTAAGAGAACTTGTATACAATCACCCAACTGCTTTCACTTTGGGGCTGTAGCCTAGCCAAGGAGATCTCATGAATTGAATGGTCTAGATTGATGGATAAATGGGCCATGGACCATCCAATTGACATGGGCTGTGGGTATGGAATGTTTTAAATGTTGCTGTCATGTACGATATTAGTTGAGAAGTACTAAATTTTGTGCATGTGAAAGGACTCAACACTTTCCTAATAGACATTTGGACTAACTTTTCTTAGTTCCTCTAATCAGACCATTCTGACCTTTATGTCGTCTTAGAAATTAGTTGCTCCTTTAAGAATGCAAAAGATATTGTAAAGGGAAAATTACCTTAATCCCAAATTAGGAGCTTTTTTATATGTGCACCCTTACACAGAGTGCATGTGAAATGTATTCTGCTCTATTGTTATGCTAAACAGTAATTTATACACCCGTTGATTAAACTTTTGTCGTATTTAGGATGATTTCAACCTTCGAAATTTATTTCAAATTCATATTTTATAAGATAATTAATAAAAACATAAATGAATGTCTCTGTTCGTATAATTTGTTTTATCCCTGGTTCTTTTAGTGCATCTCAAGGTTTTAAAAAATAAGAAATAATGGGGATAATTATGGTCGACTTCAATAGCTTTGCACCATTAATAGTTTATTTATTTTTTATTGATCAAAACAGAAGTTTGTCCTTTTTCTATTGTTTCCATGCTGTTCTTACATGTTTAACTTGAAGGATGATTATTATATTATTTTTATTTGTAAAGAATCTTAATAAGAATGTAATTAAAAGAATAGTATGGTCATGAAATAATGGATTTTCAGGAATTTTGGGTTCTGTATTTTCTGTATTTTTCTTTTTTCTTTTCTTATTTTTCTCAGGATTTACTACTCTGTTTTAGGGTTTTAGGTTTATTATTTTTGTTAGTGTTTTTTCTCAAAGAAAACAAGTGTTTTTGTATATATAAGGGTAAAATTGTTTCATACATGAGAATTTAGTGACTGAGTGAAGTTATATTGTAGAGGAAGATAGGGGCCAAATGCATCATTTTTTATGGTGATGGGTGCATGCAGATATGGAAACCCTAATTTTGGGTTTTAGCAATTTTTTTGCTACTCTAAATTTGATCTCACATGACACCTTATTTAATAATTATTTGCCCCACTATGCATGGCATGATTGAACCCTATGTATGAGGTAAGTATCTGTAAAACTAATACACAATCAAATATCGAAATATACAGATTCCAGCAGTTTATTGGTGGTACAAGACTACCAGCCATGCAGCAGAGCTCACGGCAGGATACTATAATCCTACAAATCAGGATGGCTACTCTCCAGTTTTCGAAGTTCTGAAGAAATACTCGGTGACACTCAAGTTTGTATACTCAGGATTGCAGGACTCGGCTCAGGAAAATGATGAAGCATTGGCTGATCCAGAAGGTTTGAGTTGGCAGGTGATGATCATACTTGTTTTTGTTTTATTTATTACTCTTATTCTCTTGGTATATCTTTGTGGAATAATGCTAGAAAAACTGTCCAGATTCACCCCATGATTGGAAACCTGATTTCTTGGATTCTTTGGCAGCCATAGGGAAATCTAAGGTGACAGTCAACCAATACAGCAGGTAGCCCCATTGTTAGTCTTTTTTAGTGTATATATATATATATATATATATATATATATGTACGTATATCAAGAGTAAGGACCAGACTGCCCACCATATTGGTTCTCATTCACCTTGTAGTCCCTAGGGTTGACGTGGAAACCAGGTTCTGCATGCATGCAAACAAGCAGGTTTCAGTAGCATTATGCGTTTATTGTCTCTTTATTAGAAGATATGGATTGGATTCACATCAGTCAAAATTAGGTTTTGAATAGAAATTCTCCATTGTCCCCTCCAGGTTCTCTGCTCAGCCTGGGATTGAGGACTGACCATAGATGGTCATTATTCACTCCATATTATGATAGAGGAGGGTACATGAGAATCCTGGAGATTGTCCATATTCTTTGTGGAATACTATTCCCACATAAGTGGAAACCTGACCGACTTGGATGCTTTGCCATCTGTAGGGAAATCCAAGGTCACAATTGTCTACCAAGAAAGCAGATAGTACAATCATCACCTCTTTCTCCACAGGTTAACCCCATGGGATTGTCTTCTGTATTGGTTGTCATTGACCGTGATTTCCTTTGGGTTGATGTCTCAGCTAGCACTACCTTGTTCCACATGCATGCAGACTGGACAGGTTTCAATTGCATTATTCATCTCATCATCTGTCTGCACAAAGATATGGGTTGGATCCACATTAGTTTAATTTAGGTTTTATAAAAAATCTACAATGTCCCCTGCAGGTTCTAAATTCGGCTTGGGATCGAGGATTGACTGTAGCTGGTCAAAATGCACTCCCATGTTGTGATAGGGAAGGGTACATGAGAATCCTGGAAACTGCAAAACTGAGAAATGACCCTGATCATCGTCATTTGTCATTCTTTGCATATCAACAACCATCTCCTCTTATTCAAAGAGAAATGTGCCTTTCAGAACTACATTCTTTCATCAAATGTATGCATGGTAAGCATTCCTAAACTGCTGCGAAGTTTTAATTGTCATACATTTGGCAAATGAGACCCATCGAAGGGAAAGTCTTCTGTCCACAATGGATTGTATCCATCCTGTAACATTCGCCTGTGTTATCCAACTCTTTCACCCCCAGCACAAAATAACTAAAAAGGTCATTACCCAGTGTTGGTCCTGTAATTACAGGGTGCTGGGAGGGGTGGACGGGAAACAGACCTAACCTTTGGCTTTTTGCATAAAATGGCTGCTCACCTGACTCAAACCTACCCGCATTTTCACGCTGGACAGCCCAAACTGCTACCATTGCACCAAAGCTTTGCAATGTGTATCAACTTGGAACTTTCCGTTGGTCTACCACCTCTTCAACTGGCCATAGCCACAAAAATTGTTCAAACTTCTCTGGACTTTAACCATTTTTCCTTGCTGTCCAAGGTCTTAACTTTTTCATCGGATGGTCAAGAAATTCAAATCCTTAAAATTTCCTGGCTATGGCATCCAAGGGGTGGCTGAAGAATTGAATAAAGGATGCATGGGTGGCCATGCCTTAAGGTTTGGATACAGGCAAGTTTAGCCTCAATCCTAGATATGGATGTCATGTTTACCAGCATTGTCACCAAGTGCTTTATCCCACAAGAAAAAGTAGCATATAAAATGCATCATGTGTATCCACTCTTACATATTTTAATTAATACATATCATTTTCTGGGGACGTTGCAGGTGATGTGCAAAGCTGATTTTTTTGTCACCCCTTTGCAAATCTCGTCCTTCAGTGGAAAGAAGTATGAAGTGACTGCTGGTTTTCACATGTGTATCAGCAGTTAGGCGTGAATGACAAGGAAGTTATGGAATCATTGTGTATTCCTGTTTGATTACAGTCACAAACTCAGCGATTTTGCTGCTGGTTCCTTGTATTATTTTCACTACAATAACATCATTTGTTGTGTTTTGGATTTTGTTTCCCTTTTCATCTTTTCTAATCCAAAGTTGTAAGGTCCATTGAGAATTTAGAGCTGATTGCAAATGCAGGGAAAGCAAAACACGGTGAAAAGCATGTTAGTTGTTTTAGCAGTCAGTCGGTCGCTGAAAATACAGTGATTTCAAGTTAAATTTAATAAGAAATAGGCAACAAGGACTATTTGAGCTATTGGTGGAAGTTTATTTAATAACTTTGAACCACCCGACATCCACCGAGAAATAAAATGATGTTTTAAGTAAAAAACAGGCTACAAGAACTATTTAAGCTATTGGTAGGAGATTATTTAATAACTGAACTAGACATCCACCAAGAAACGAATGAAGTTGTTCTGAATATGAGGGACAACCTAATGACATCGAATCCGTACGTAAGCTATAACAAAAGCCCAGCACAGTAGCTAATAGGGAAAGAAATCCAAGAAAGTTTATACATTAAATTAATAAGATTGTTTGACTTGCTCATTTGCCTACCAGCCCAACCGTGCCATATCAATGACCTTCACTGTCATATTCCAACGATTTGAACCATGCCACGTGAATCCTGTTTTATTTTCACTCTCTGTAATCATAGCTTATACTTGTAGCAGCGTGTTTTAACTGGGTCCAATTGAAATCTTGGAAGTAACTACCAAATTTAGGATGGTGCTTAGCATGGAAATAGACACGGAGGGGATATCTTGAATTCCAACCAAGAGTCTTCCTTTTGATTGTGTTGATGAGCTGCGATTAACTGGTAGGATCTTCGACCTAATGGCCTCAGGCTTAATCTGTACTTTTAGCTTTCATGAGCCAGACTTGGCTTAATCTATGGCTTATTACATTATGATCATTACAATTTCGTTTCAACCATGAAGGGAAATTTTTTTGGATGCCACCACTTTTCCCAAAATGGAAAATGATAGATCTCCAAACACCCTTTGAACGCCCACTAGAGACAATGGCTACTAACACATCCATACAACACAACAACAACAATGAAGCGTACTATCCTGATCACTTGGCACCAATGCCTATCCTGACCTGACCACATGGGATTTGCTACACAAATCTTGTCCTGCCATTCTATGGCGCAGATTTGGTGTGCCCCTTAAAGAACACGTAAGGTCTGCCCATATGCAGGGGCAGACACATGGTGTCAAAGGGGGGGGGGTTATTTTCACTTGTCAACCCTGTGTCCACCCCTGCATATAGACAGACCTTAGGCATTTGTTAAGGGGCACACCAAATCTGCGAGAGCCATTCTATTCTATCTAGGGTCATATCTGCTGTTAAATCACAACACCCCATGACTTTTTATGTTACTAGTAACTATGATAATTTTGAAATTCGTCATGTCTTTTTAACTCCTTCAACATGCACCATCTCATTTATCATTGTTGCAGTCATTAGTCTTTATCATAAATGACCTAACCATCTGAGTAACTTTTCATCATTTTATCCTATTGGTGCTACATCTATGCTCCTGCAAATAATTATTGATAATTCTATCCTTTCTAGTCATGGCACTCATACATTTCAGCCACATATATACACACACATTGTAACACACCATAATGCTTGTGATGGACAAAAATGTAATTAACCATGTATGAGGGTAAAGGGGACCATTTACATATTTTTGAAAGCCCATTGTTGTATTTGAAACCTAAGAGAATAAATAAGAAATGAGGAAACACAAATAAGTCGTAGATGTAGCAAAATTTTAAAGTTGTCCCAAGAACGTATTTAGGGTAACTTCATAGGTAGAACTATATCAATCCTATATGAATTAGATTCTACTTTCCAATGCATCAAATGGTGTGTAAATTGAAATTCATAAGAGAAAGATATGACTATTTTTCTACAACGTGTCTATGTTCACAAGCTAACAAATTTAAGTAATTTCATAGGTGAACATGTACCAATCCCATATGAATTAACTTGCAAATAATACATCATTAGAAATCTCTATGAATCTACTTTTCAACATAACAAACGACGATTAAATTGGAGTTTTCTAGAGGAAATTATGATTGATTTACCAAAGAGTGTCTAAACCAGAGAAAAACCACAGTGAAGACCGGTCACCAAGACTCCTGGACTGGTCACAGGCCCAAGACCGGTCATGAAAAAGGTAGAACCAGTCCTAGCACCCACCACCAATAATGTCATCTTCCAGACTGGTCATGAAGACCCCAAAACTGGTCCCAATGACCTAGGACTAGTTCAAATGGCCCCAGGACCGATCTAGACCTGGAAAAAGTTGAAAAACTTGAAATGTTGAGATTTTTTGTGATTTTCCACCCCAAAACATGTCCAACACTTGAGGAAGCCTCTAAAAATTTATAAGGACCCTAGAGGATAAAATGTATACTTATATACACCTCATTTAGGTCTAAAACAAAAGAAAGGGAGAAAGGAGAGGAGAAAAAGGGTTTTGGGAGATTTAGGGAAAAAAATGGCTCTTCTTCTCCAAAGAGGAAAGTGAGGTTCTAAAATCTCAGATCTAGATTAGTCTATAGTTTAATTTCAGTTTCTTATCATAGATTCTTGTAGATGTATGGATTTTGACCATGGATATATGGTTTAATCTAAGAGAAAAAATGGAACCATACAGGAAAAAAGGGGTTTGTTTGAAGATCTCCTTGAACCAAAGAAGTAGGAGCAATTAATAAGTAGTTATATAAAACTTACACTATTTTTGTTTGTTATTTAAGTTCTTAGATGTTTTGTATGTGTTTATATGAATGTTTTCTTGTATGTTGTAAATCCCTCTTGCTAGGATCTTAGAAATCCTTATCTATTGTTGTGATTTGTGATGAGATCTTGTTATTTCTTGCTATGATTTTAGAAATATTTAATTTAATGTGTAAAGAAAAGTAGTTTTACATGATAGGTTTATATATTTCCCTAAGATCATGAATTTCATGAGTTTTGAAAGTTTGTAAGTTAAGATTTTATGAATCTATAGTCTCCATGATAGCTATTAATGCATAAAAACTTTATTTTTTATGAAAAGCATGAATACTTGAATTGTAGTTAAGCATCTTTTGAACATATTAGTATAAGAATGATGAATTGATTGAATGCATATGTAGAAAATGGATACGATGTATGTTGATTTATGATGTTTGAAAGCATAAGAATATGTGAGCTTGCATGATTTCCTTCAATGAATGAGCCAGGAAATGATTTATCAATGTTGCATATATCTATAATCATATTATAAAGTATATGATATCAAGTTGGATGTCTTTTAGATGATGTTAGTGAATGCCTTTAGTGATGGATTACTCTACAATTATGCTAGTGAATGTATCATGTGACAATGCATGACTCTTGTACCATGATTAAAGAATATAATATAATGTTAAGATGAATTAAACAATGACTAATGATAAACAAAAAATAAAATAAAATAAAATAAAGATCAAGAAGAGTGAAAAAAAGAAGAATGAAGACAAGTGTAATGTAAGATCCCGCCATTGAGAGTAAAATGATGGCTAGTGACAATTGATGAGTAAAAGTGACTAAGATATAAAGATTAATGAATACAAAGGCCCTTGTAACACCCCACATATGATTACATACACTTAACTGCATAATCAATTACTTGTAAAATTAATCAACTTTAAATATAAACCTGCAAAAAATTTAAAATGAATTAGTAAGAAAACTACACACCATTAGAAAGATCTTGAAGTCTAGATTCCAATGAAACAAATGATGAGTAAATCAGAGTTATCTAGAGATAAATATGAGCCTTTGAGTACGAAGAGGAAAAAAATTCAGAAAATGGGCTAAGCCTGATCAATCGAGGTAGGCAAGCCTAATTGATCAAGAAAAGCCTGATTGATGGAGGTGGGGTAGCCTAATCAATCGGGAATCCCTCCAATCAATCAGGGTGTTTGGCTAGATTTTTTTTTTTAATTTTGTGATTTTGAACTTAGAAATTTCCAAATTTGGTTGAGACTCTTCTAGGGTTTATATAAGTGAGAGAACTTGACCTAATTCAACCTGGAAATGCAAAGAACAAAGGAAAAGAGGAAGATCAAAGAAAAATATAGGGTTTGGAAGAAGATTTGGGATTTTGGAAGATGAAGAGGTTAGAAAATTACAATAAGTTTTGGAATCCATTTTTTTGGAATAAGAGACAAGTAATCATATAAAGTTTATACATTTTACTCTTGTTTAGGTTCTTAGAAACTCTTTGATAAATGTTGAAGTTTTTGAAATTGATTCTACATGTTTTAATCATTGATTTTGAAATTGCTAAGTGTGTAATCCTAGAGGGGGTGAATAGGATTTAATTAGATTTTAATTCTTTTTAATTCCTTGTACCCCAATCTTAATTAGGTGAGTTAGGTAGTGATGATCAAGTTTAATTTAACTCACTTAATGTGCTTGGTGCTCAAATGATAATGATTACAAGTATAGAAATGTAAATAACAATTACACAAAGATCGCACACCACAACATAAGAATTTATAGTGGTTCGACCACACCGAGGCCTACGTCCACTTTAACTACTCAATTTTATTAATCAATCTTTTACAAAGATTACAAGGTATTGAGCTAACCTTT
>JAOXJP010240617.1:0-23250 GCA_025762735.1 Platanus orientalis | reverse complement strand
GGAAAATTCAGTAGAATGTTTCGAAATATTATAAATTTATGAAATTTTCAATGTGAACTGTTATGAAAATTCCAATCTATGTTGAGCATGACTACGCACTCTAGACTCAAAACAGTTCAAAGTTTTTGGCATAATTGCCAAATAAAGAGGTAAAAAAAACTATTTTTGAAACCGGTTTTTTTAGGATAAATTTGAAAATAAATTCATAGTTAATGGTCAAATTGTTTTTATTATTCCTTTAATACCCTTAAGCAACCAAATTTGGCAACCCAATCTCTTTTCTATTCCATTGTCAACACTCTCCTAATATCTCTCCCACCAAATTATGAGATTTTTGGATAAGTCTCTCTCTCTCTCTCTCTCTCTCTTCATGACCCACTTGAACGAGTTCACATTTGTTGGGATTTCAGCAACTTAGTGAAATCCTCAATTAAAATAGGACACGTGGTTAATTGATTCAAAAAATATTTTGGTTACATAATTGAACCATTAATGTCACTTAACTAATTCCCAAATATTTTTATTGCTCCCGTTTGTAACTCTCTTTTTTTTACGATATCGTTTTGCTCTTGCCTCCATTAATGTGTTGTACAAACTCTACCAAAGTTGGATTAATGGACATTTCTTCTAAATGCTAAAACTAACTAATTTCCCTATATGATTTTTGAAACTAAAACTCATCTCTGCTATGTGGTTTACTGAAACCCATCTTTCTGATCTTTTAAAAAAAAAACCATTTTCTTAAATTTAGAATTTGAAGAGATATCAATCTTGGATTTGTTCACCGGTTGATCTTTGTAGTTGACGGCACCTTCCACTATGCCTCTAAGTAGTAGAAAATGTTTCATACCAGAAAATAAAGTCTGTCGTGGTGTAAAGGAAGATAAATTACAAATACAAAGATTGGACTGTAGCCGAGCTTGTGCAAGTAAACAAGAAAAATAAAATAAAATAAAATAATGTGAATGTCATAAATGGTTCAATTAGCTAACCAAAAAATTAGGAAATTAATTAACCATGTGTCCTATTTTAATTAGGAATTTCAGCAAGTTGCTGAAATCATCATCTTTAAAAATCTGGAGACAATCTCTCTCTCTCTCTCTCTCTCTCTCTCTCTCTCTGTGGCAAAATCCTAGAATGAGAGATTTTATTGCCTAATATATCATATAGCAGATTTAGGGCTAAAAAAGTAATCACAATTAACTAAAAACCGATTTGAAAATATTTTTTTTTACCTCGTTATTTGGTAATTATGCCAAAACTTTGAACCAATTTGGGAAAAATCCCTAAAATAAAATAAAAAAACCATATAAAATCTATTGGTTTTAAACTATATTGTCAATTGGTTTTAAATTTGGTTTGTTTTAGGATGGAAATAAAATTAACAATAAAGTTCAAGTTGATCATGGATCTCCAATTCAATTGCAATTCACCAATTCAATTGAGAATAAAGATACAGTCATGAATCACAATTCTAGTCGCAATTTGCCAATCCAATTGTGAATCATTGGATTAGTCGTGAATCACTAGTTCAGTTGCGATTCATGTATCAAGTTGTGAAACACAAATTTCTTTTTTGCTTCATTTGCGAATTTCAAGTACTAAGTATACTTGTCTTCTTCAAGTTAGATGTTAATTTTGTAAATGATTCATTCGAGCGTAGAAGGTTTTGTTCTCACATTTCTTGAAGGAAGTCAATGCCTCCAACAATGTGCAAGGTATTTTGGCCAAGTTTACTTTGGGATACAATTTAGCTCGGGTAGAAACCTTGTATCTTTAGAAATTTTCATTCACCAGCAGAAACAAATGAATCTCGTTTTCTTAAAGCCAAGAGTAAAAAAGTTTTAGATTTGAAAAAATCCGGCAACATTATGTTATTATAGACTGTCTTTAGATAGATAATCACTTAAGAGATTAATGTTTTTTACACCACGATGATAACCAATATTCGGAGGATGATACTCAATGGATAAAAGGTAACTTCATTTTGATAGAGAGTGTCAGTCTAAGGAAACAGTGGATTCAAGAACTCAGGACTAGCATCTTCCCAAGTAAGAGTGCCGAGATCAATAATCACCAAATGTAACAGAATATATATATATATATATATATATATATATATATAGAGAGAGAGAGAGAGAGAGAGAGAGAGAGAGAGAGAGAGAGAGAGTTGAATTTTTATGGTTGTGAAATACAATGGAACCAATTGCCTTATACTTTTCTTCAGAGTTCCACTTTGGTAAACTCCCACACCGACACTCAGGTTTCTCTTCTATTCTCCAAAATTTCCACTCAGTAAGGCCATCTCATTTTATCTTTATTTATAGAAGATAGAGGTTTGCCAAATGTTTTAGTTGTCAATAGGAGTTGGGTCATTCATGAATCTTATAGGGCTTGGCTCTCCCTTGGTCAAACAGGATGAGAGGGATGTGGTAAAGCCTAGGTTCAGCTGCAAGTGTTTGGTGTTATAGAGAAAGTTGCAGGCATTATGCAATTCTTTAGTATTTATTTTATTTTTTAAGCTTAAGTATATACTATCGCATGCACATTATTCTTTTATATATATATATATATATATATTTCATTATTCATAATTATTCTTTACCTTTTGTGGTTATCTTAACTGTTTGTTATTTGTTATTTGTTATTTTTAATTATGTTTAGCAAATCACAATCAAACGATACAAACTGAGGTTGGACTCAATTTGATCATAACTAGTCACCTCATTGGCTTATTGTCTAGCCGAATTCTCAGAACTCTACTTTATGCAAATACGTTTGAGTCATCTCCAGCTTCATGTTTGTACCAATCACTATTACACAAAATTAGATATACATTGTAGGAGGAGGGTGTTAGTAAATAAACACATGTTTATTTATTACCCTTTTTGAGCATGTGTATGCTAGGTAGGTATTACCGTGATATTACTCCATTCAAATTATAGATGACACTATTTATACACAAACAAGCCTAGATATTATACCATAGTTTTTAAACTTGAGCTGGTAACATGTCGACTCAATATCTCAACCGGTTTGAATTGCTAATTAGATTAGTATGTAATCAAATTGGTCAAACCCAATGAGTTTTTTTTACCAAACCGTCCAACCCAACTGATTGGACTGACAATCCAGTCGGATTTTGATTTTCCAATTAGAAACTTTCAAAACTTCATTCATTTTTGTCATGCATATTTATGTATGCTTTTTTTAAAATCTATTTACATTATATTTCTAAGAATATGTGGTAAGATTTTTATAACTTATTTTCTTTTTATTTAGTAACTTTTATTTTTTTATAAATTATTTCTTAATTGAACCTATAGTTCAACCAGTGATCCATTGGTTGAATTGGTCACCCAAGCTCTTAGGCGGGTCAATGTCCGGTCCATGTTTAATAACTTTAGATGATACTATCCCTATGCCGTTAATTTTTTGCTTTTGTACATTTTTTACATTTGCTTCAAAACACAAAATTAATTGTGACATGACTCTTCATACCATTCATTGAAGTGGTGGTTACTAACCTAAGCCATTGTGCATTGTATGCTCTCAAGATCTGGAGTCATGTATGCTTTGACCGACGACTTATTCTTCTGCTTTGTTGACTCTTCTAAAATGAGGTTCAAGTCTATGTATTGAAAGCAAACATGACAGATTTGTTATTACACAAATTACAACATAAGATACTTAATCCATTTATAGAAAAAATATGAATCTATGGAATCCAAAACCTTTTCCTACCATATGCAATGTGAAGGAAACATCATGCTTCAAATACTTCAAATCTCAAGTAGGAAATCATAGATATCAATTTATAATTTCTCATAAGAAAAACATAGATGAAATTGACATGTTTAAAAAATCAAAACAAGATAAACAAGGGTTTATTAGATTTAAGCAAGATAAAACCACATTCATATGGAATAAGACCATCCCCATGTCATATGCTTTGAAAACCATACAATCTCTACCACAAACTTCAAAATTTAAGCATAGGGTTCATGTATTTAAGAACCTAAGCACAAAACCATGGAGTATGCACAAAAACACTTTCCAAATTAAACATGAAAGCTAATAGATCCACGATCCTATGGATAAAAATATGTGTATATTCTACATAACTACTTATTCAAGCTATTTCTTCAAAGATCTTTAAGTTTCTCTTTCATACTCTTCTTTCGTTTAAGTTTCCTCTTAAAGTAAACCTCCAATCTTCATTTCTTTGCACAAAGATGGTATAAAATACCAAGAAAACACTCAAGAGAATATCCAAAAACCAACTCAACATTCATGGATGGTGGGCTTCCAAAGCTTACCTTGTCCAAAATGGGGTGTCCTTCCTTTTTCTCCCGATGTCCCTTTCTCTTTCTCTTTTTTCTATGTTCTTTTATCTCTAAGTAGGACAAAAATTAGGGTTTAGGTCGTCACTTGTGGGCCTCACATGAAATTGGGATCAAATCACGTGTTAACACAAATCTCAAAGATGATTTAATGCTTCGGTGATCGATCATGGGGTTGGTGATTGATCATGGACTTCGTATATAGTATTCATGATTTTTTTTTCTCTAAGTGGAACCTGGTTGAAACCTGAGACCCATGCATTGAGTCAATGATTGATCACTATTTTGGTGATCGATCACTGCGTGATTGATCATGGTGTTGCACCAGATTTTGAAATGTTGGGCTTTTGAGTTTCCAAAGTCTAATCCATTGGATCAACACTCTTCTAATCCTTCCCAAGTCATGCTTAAGTCTTTAGAACACTGAGGTTAGCCCTCTTGTTCACATATACAAAATGTACTATAAATAGACACATGGTGTTGAGTTTGAAACTGTAGGACTTAGCAAAAGTCAATGTGGAGTGTTAAACCTTTATCCTTAGGAGAGTTTGATAGTTTGACATTAAGATAAAAAATAAGCATTTTTGGTTAAATTGGCTTATGTCAAAGTTCTCAAGGGGCTAAGCCTCCTAAGTCTTTCCCTTTGAGTAAGTTATGGGGTTTAAATATTCCAAGCAAACTTAAGCATTTCATGTGAAGGTCATGCAAAAACTCTATTCATGTTATGGAAAATCTCACCCATTGAAAGATTAAGCTACATTTGGTAACACTCCAAAAGAGTGATTATGTCAAAAATGTTGTTTGGTAATTTCAGATTCTCTCAATGGATTCCACTTTCACAGTTTTGGATTCATTTTTTGGAAGTTAGAAAAAATTGTTTTTCTTATTTGATCTCTCAATTTTTATTTTTGGGTTAATTCCCCTACTACATCATCATCATCATCATAATAATAAAATTTATTCTAACCAAACGCGTTCCTGACTTCGGAATTGACTCTAGAGAAAGCACTCTTGGTGGAATCCAGAATCAGGAATTGGGAAGTTAAATTCTTGGAGTGTTACCAAACGTGGCCTTAATGTTGATCCTCTTTGTCCTTTATGTAATTATAAGAATGAGTCAACTTTCTATTGTCTTGTTAAGTGCCATTTCTCTGCTAGAGTTTGATTTGACTCTTCCTTAAGCTTAAGAACAAAGTTGAATGGTTCTCTATTTTTTTTATAAATGGTTTAAAAAGTGGTTTTCAACATAAAGTTTTAATGTTAAAGAAATATTTGAGTTTTTATCTTGTATTGCTTTAGCCTGTCGAAACATTGGGAGGAACCCTAACCTCAATGTCTTTGAGAATATTGTTTTTAATGCTTACAAAATTTTGTTTGTTTTTCTTAAGTAGATTTAGGAAGGAATTTTTTCCCTGATCCTTGTGATGTTCCCTAGTTTGATTCAGAGTGAGTCTTGGCATCTTTTTCTGGGGAATACCATTAATATTAATTTTGATTGTGGTATTTGCAAATCCCAATGCTATTGTAGGGTTAGAACAGTGTTGAGGAATTCCTTTGAAAATATGATTTTGGTGAAGACTTCTTCTGTGGTTGTTTCTCTCTCTTTTTGTTGTCGAATGCCTTATAGCTAGAGCTAGTTTGCTCTTTGCTTTAGGTTTAGGCGTCTCTTGGGTCCAACTTGAAGGGGACTCTCTTAAAGTTATTTCAATTATCCAAGGTGATTTTGAGTCTTGTCCTATTCTCTTGTGGTGCATTATGTTTGATTGTAAACATCCTATCTCTTTTTGTGTTGGTTGTTTTTAGTTCTGCTAAGTGATTTGCTAATTATACTTTTCATATGTTATCAAAACTTTATTGACTGATTGTAAGGTTTTTTTGGAATCCTTGAGTCTGATGTTTGAAAAAAATAAAAAAAATAAAAAAGCCTATGTAGAGAAAGGGAAAGAGTGCCAATTACCAAAGTCTGCCTTGTCGTTGGGCTATAAAAATAAAAGAAAAATACATATTATAGTAAAGTGGGGTCATTCATTTAGTTTGTTTCCAAAACCACAAAAAAAAAAAAAAAAAAGCCTTTGTTGTTGTTGTTGAATGCCTTGCAGCTAGAGCTGATTTACTCTCTCTATTTTAGGTTTGGGCATCTCTTGGGTCCAGCTGAAGGGAACTCTCTTAAAGTTATTCCGATTATCCAATGCGATATCAAGTCTTATCTTATCCTCTTGTAATGTACTGTGTTTGATTGTTAACATTCTGTTTATTTTTTGTGTCAGTTGATTTTAGTTCTATTAAGAGATATGCTAATTGTACTGCTCATTTGTTAATTTCCTTTGGAAGTAAATTTGATATTTCGTCCAAGTGGATGTCTTTTCCCCTTTCTTGGTTATCAGAAGTTTGTTGGTTGATTGTAAGGATCTTTGGAATCCTTAAATATGAAATATATATTTTTTAAAACTATGTAAAGAAAGGGAAAGAGTGCCAATTACTAGAGCCTCCCTTCTCGTCGGGCTATAAATTGACTATAATACCCTCTATATTAACCAAAAAATAAAAGAAAATGGTGTATTATGTGTAAGTGGGGTCCTTCACTTGGTTTGTTCCCAAAATCACACAAAGATAACTTGAAACAGAACAACCACCTTTACTTTCTTGTGATCTTAGCACCATAAAAAAGCAAAAGATAAAATATAAAATCATATCTACTTGACCCTAACACCATACCATACCCGTGAACCATCAACCTCATGCCCTCATAGCCCTCGTACCATAGGCCCAAGATTGGAAGTTTAAAAATCACGTCGACACATTAATTAGGGGCGGCCCACTAATTGAATGGTTTAGATGGATAGGTTGGTAATCCACTTACATTGTGTGAGGGGAGAGGCCACTGGTCTCTATCTCTTCATATTGAAGTGTAATAAGTTTTAATCAGTAAGGGCATTACCGTCAAGAGAAGTATTTTAATAACGCAGCCAAAGATAATCGAGATTCTAGATGCAGAAGTCGCGTATAAGGAACCATAGAGGAACGCCGGTCAAAATTCGCAAGTTGGATCCGTCAACAGGCGACGGCGTTGACGCCACGACGGAAGTCTTTAAAAAAAAAAAAAAACATATTTTGGAGCAAATTAAGAAAGAAAACGTGCACTCGTTTCTAATTTTTTCAAAAAAGAAATAAGCTTTGGTAAATAATGGAGTGAAAAAAAAAAGATAAGAGTTAACGGAGTGAGAAAAAAAAAAAAAAAAAAAAGTGGATAAGCTAAGAATGGCGCAGGTGTGTAGGAATCACACTAGCCAATCATGTCCTGCCAAGTTGGACAAAGCCTACCTGTTCTCGATATGGTGGGTACCCACCATCTAATCCCTTTTTGGTGGGAGCTAATGTTTAAAGGTGGGCCACACAGTGTTGCAGACCGCCAAACCGTGGCTCCGCAATCAACGCACTAAAAAATTAGGTGTGAGAACGAATCTTGTGGGAACGGTGAAAACAGCATCAGGGTACGGACACATCAGCGCTGAAAAGTGATAAGTGCCCCCCCAAAAAGTGCAAATCACTTTTCGGTACTGATGCGTCAGCACCTCTGGCGCCGTTTTCACGGTTCTCACGAGGTTCGTTCTCACATAATCCAAGCCCCAATCAACGTAGCCGTTTCGGTTTATTGGTTTCGGTACAACTTACAAAGAGGCTTGTGAGTAAATAGAAGAAAAGTAGCACGAGATGACCTGATGGAGTATAAGCAAATAGCCTACAAATTAGGGTTTGGATCCTGTCCGACATCCTTACGGTTAGGACCTGTCTAGCCTAATAAGTGGCACGAAAAGAGATAGCGGACAAGGATTATAAGCAATAAGCCTACAAATTAGGGTCTGGATCCTCTTGACCTCTTTATGGCCTGATAGGACCTGTCTAGCCTAATAAGTTGACACAGCAGGAAAAGAGATGTCGGACAGGATTTAAACAGCTCTTGTTTGGTGATCTGTTAACCTGTTAGGTCAAACGGGTCCTAACAGATCATAACAGGTTGGATAGGATTCAAACCGTTCAAATTATTGTCTACATAAAGGAATGTAAATTCTCTACGGTCCAGTCTGGTTGCCATGACTTGTATAGAAAAAAGAAGAAAAGAAAAGAATAGAAAAGAAAAGCTCACAAAATAAGAATAAAAAAGAATCATAATAAAAACACGAAAAAACCTACTTGTCATGGCAATCAGATAACTTAAAAATGATTTTTTGAAGAAATTTTGTCATGAGAAAATCTTTTCATGGCAACTAGACTGGGCCTACCGGAACCATTAGTAAAAAAATTCAATTGAATTGGTTGAAGCCTAGGCTTTATTCCATTGCATTAAAAATGAAACTGCAGGAATCACACAAATTGGTATTCAATGCTTGACAGATCTTGAAACTCATCATACAATGCAGGACAAGCAAGAAGACATGCCAACATGATCAACTGCAGAATGTTATCAGGGGTCAACTGCATTACTTCTCTCGGAGATGCGATTAATTGTCCTAATTTAACATACATGTAATTCACACTTAAGCTAATCTGATATCATTTTTAGAAAAAGAAAAGCCTAAAGGCTTAGAAGTTGCTTAAGGACAAGGGTGTGAAGGTGCTCTAATAAATTGTTAAGCTTATTTAATGAAAATATTTTAAGGTGTATCCTGGTCCAACAAAATGATATTGAAGTCATCATAATTCTACCTTTGCTTCTCTTAAAAATTCAAAAAATTCAAAGAAATAAAAAAGAGGATAGGGTGTTTACACACAAATTGCTAGCAGTTTAACAACATCATAGCAACCTCACTTAAAAGGACATTAGTTACCTATTAACGTAATTGGATTTGACTAATATTTTTGTAATCAGGCTGTTTTTTCTATTCTTTTTACAAGGTTGACCGAGTCATGAGTAGAGGGTAGAAATTCATTTAAATGAAATGAGTAGTTGGTTCCTTTGCTTACAAGAAGGATAGAGGTCTTGGGGTCTCTTGATGTGAAAATTTGGAAGCTTGTTATCTTAAAAGGGTCAAAGACGTACTACAACGTTCTCATATTTTGCAGATCTTTTGCCTGAGATCTCCCTTTTGATTGTGTTTTTCATTTTTTGTTTCCTTTCGTTTGAGATAGGGACGGTTTTGTTAAGTCATTGCTGTGTCAATTATTCTTGTCTTTGCCTTTAACCGCGTTTCATTATTTCTTCCTTAATTAATTCTAGAGCCCACTAGACTTTCCCCGTGTGGGTCCTCTGGGATTTCAGTGCGGATCCAATTGCTCCCCAGATAAGAGAATTTAAGGGTATTTTGTAAATAAATTAACATTTATAATTACTACGACATTGTTTAAAAACCCGGAATTTTACCTATTCAAGTTATCTGGTAGCTTGTCCTTAGTTACCAGCTGGGCAATTCACGGGATTAAAATTTTACTTTTACTGTTTTAGACTTTAGGATTTACTGAAAAATGGGTTAAAAAAGGTATAAAGGTCTTAAAATAAATTACTTGACTGAGATTTGAGAAACTCAAATGACTCTGCCAGTGTTTGCATCTTCAGGAAATTACCGGTCCCAAGCTAGGATAGAGGAGAGTAACAGTAGAGGGGTATAAAAATGGTTTTGAATCATCTCCAAATATCACACTCATTGTGGGTGACATGTGGCCCGATAAAAGGTGTTTGAGTTAACTCACATGTGTCAAAGGAGGGTATTACACGAAATACATAGTGGATAAGAACTTGTGTATTTTTTAATGTACCCTTTGTCCAACATTGTGTCACATCCTAAGCAATGACTGTTGTATTTTGAATTTTCTTTTAGAAGATTCAAAATATAATACAAATCCCTTTGTTTTATTTATGATATTTTTTTAACCTTAGGAAGACATTGAAATCTTCCTGTTAAGAGATCCATTGATAATCAAATTGAAAGGTTTTGCTAGCCTTTAAATTAGGTATGTAAATATTGCTCTTTATTATTGAATTATAAAAGGGTTACTTGATGATATATAGAAGGAGTTTCCATCAATAAAAAAGACAATAAAACAAAAAGAGAAATATATATATATATATATATATATAATGATTTTCAATTGATTATTATTATTATTTTCATCTCTAATTGTGAGTGCGGGCTTGAGAGATATGAGGTCATTGAATTCTGGAATGGTAGTTGGATAGACAATCCTCTTGCACTAGACAATCTGAGGGCAATAAATACAATTCAAGGACAATGTTCATAGACATGCCTCAACTGTATCTGAAGCCAATAAAGTTTTCTAACTCTGCTCTATTCTTCACTTATACATTCTTTTGTCGGTTTTATGTTCTACATATCGGTTTATATTATTTTACATCAATTGGATAATTGTTAGTTGTCGTTGTATAAATCATGAATTGTTCTAGGAATTGAGTTTTATCATTTTCTGATTGCATATAAAACCATACTAACAATAAAAATTGGAGTTGTAACTATTTATTTAAACTAACGTGACCTCCTTAAAAACTCACTCTAACCATTTAAACATGAATTTAGGAAAACTCAAATGAGTTAATCTGAAAACTCAACAACCTTAACTGGAATGACCATGACCAAAATACTGGCATCATCCTAAGTTTAACATCTACTCAACCTTAATCTTACCTAAGTCTAGTAGCTTGGTCCAGTTTTCCAGTTAACCGTTAATGAGTACTTTTTAGGCCATGGATCAATTCTTTTTGGTAGTATTTGTCCTAGCAAAAGAAATTCTTAATTTTCGGGGGATTTTGGGGATTGAGAAACAAGAAAACCCTCGATTACATCTCACGTTAACTAAGCAGCTACATGCGAAATTTCCTAACACATCACGTGAAAGTTGAAGTGGAAATTGGAGAAATATTTGCCTTCCGTATCAAATTAAAAAAGAAAAAAAGAAAACGTCAACCTTTATTATTGGAGTACATGTCAAGTAATGTTCCACGTGGCATCGTTTTTGAAGTTGCAGAGTTAGGAGAGAACTTAAACAGAACAAAAACAGATGAGGTAAGAGGTATGTGTTGGTTAGTGTTGCATCCCTTAGAGGAAAAGCTTTTCTTTCCCTTGCTTACACTCTCTCTGTCTGTTCTGCAACAGACAGATGGATGACTCTCTCTACTATTATATACACGTCAATACATGGGAACCCCTCTCCTCTCTCATTCATGCAAGCTGACCTAACCGTAAAGGTGGCTAAACCTTTGATGGAGGAACATGTAAGCTGAGCCACCAACAGTCAAGATAGAGTGAGTGAGAGAGAAAAAGAGAGAAAGAGAGAGAAAAGAAACTTGAAGAGAACAAAAAGGCAAACATAAAAGCATAAGTGTGTGTGAAGAGATTCTGAGAACTCTTCCTTTTCCAATATATGTGTTTGGTTGGAAACGAGAACCCGAGAACTTGATAAGATAATTAGATCTTAAAAGATATGAGAATTTATGTCGAATGTGACGGGAAACAAATGCACATCGGTGCGTAGTCACAAAGCACCAAGTGTTTGATGTAATGTGTCTTAAGAATCAATTCATGATTCAGGACTGTTTAATTATCAACTTTAACAACAACTACTACTACTACCATATCAAATTTCCAATGATCCTATTTCTCCTGCGGCAATTAAATTTTCTCGTGAAATGCCTAGAGTGAGGGAAGATAAATTGTTTTGGGAAAGGATCTGCTATACGCAAATTTGTGTTGTCCTTCCGTGTTCCCACACACAGGTTGACACGTGATGGTTTTTTGAATTTGGTAAACAAATGAAATAAAAATAGAGAGCAAATGCTCTTTTGGATTATATACACCTTACCTTTTGTGTAAGGAGACACGGGGGGACAGAAAAATTGGGTGTATCAGATCCTTTCTTATTTGCCTTTCGATTGACAAGGTAGGTTATCCTCCAATTTTGCTAAATCAAGTGAGGGAAGCTGCTTAGAGGGTAGGACCCACTCTTGTTGGAGAGTAAGGAGACAAGTGCCTTGTACCCGCCGTGTCAGGGTCAATGTAATCTTGACACGTGGCGGATTCGTAGCGTCTTGTAAGCAAGTGGCAGTTCTCCCGCAGTGCCACGCAAGACAAAGTACAAGAGGTCAACAGATTTGACGGCACGGTAAGTAACACTTTGCCTCCTTCCTCAGTTAGTCCGGAATCCGAGCCACGCAAGGGCGCTGCCGAGGCTGCGCCCGGGGGCTCGACCACCTTCAACGCCGTGATCCCCGTCTCTATCTCTCTTCTCTAATTTAACTCCCCTTTACCCTATCTTTATTAAAGTAATTATTCCCCATTACTTTTTTATGGCGTCGAGAAGAATTAACGAGGTTGTCCTCGTGTGAATAATATATATATTGAAAGTAGCTTCATTCCGAAGGTTTCATACTATGACTTAAATGACGGAAATGCCCTTAGAATTTCTATAACGATAAAGTTAATTTTCAAATTAGGAAGGAGTAAGGGGCAATCATTATATTTAATTTCTGGAAAAAATAAAATATAGGGGTGTGGGGGGGGGCGGGGGGAGAGTAGCGAGGGTTAACGTAGGATTTCATTCCTCATTCCTTATGCCTCATGCCTCAAATCAATTATATATGTTCAACTTAGACTCTTAATGGCAGCATTAATCGGGATTTGTAAAGTAAAGAATTGAGAGAGGGGGATGTTGCTTAACGCATTTGGCATTGTTGGGGAGCCTCGAATACCGAAACAAAAGTGATAGCCGGCGTGCGCACGTGACGCCGAAGGAAGAGTATGGGCGAAGCCATACTCTATTTTCTTTTCAAAGATAGGAATTTAAAAAAAGAAGAAATAAACACTTCCGTTCTCTTCTTAATCGTACGGAACCGTACCATAGTCAGATTCGGTCAAATCCGACGGAGGTAGGGCGGCCTATATACAGCACGACTGCCTACTCTCATGCTTCCGGTATTATACGCAACTGTTTTTGTATGTGAAATGACCTAGATATCTCTAGCCTTTGTTTGTATTGACTTTATCTAAGGCGTAAACCATCATCATTCCTCTCTAATCCAATCCAGTAAAGCATGTGCAATTCCTTGGCCCAACCAACCTCTCTCACATGGGCCTTCACGTCCAGATGGAGCATCCATTGGATGGGCCCACCCATGTCGTGTGTGTTGTCTTATGGAGGGAGAGAGAGAGAGAGAGAGAGAGAGATCATGTTAATCAGGGTTGCTTTGAAGTTTGACCACCGTTCATGAAATGTGTTACTCATACTAATCATGGGTTTTTATTTGTTTAGGTGTTGAGAGGGGAGTGGGTCCCACTGAAAGCTGGGACAATTTCATTCTTCATTCAAAATTTCAAACGTTGGTCATCATCATCATCATAATTTGTCTTCCTTTCCTTTGCATGTTCTCTGACAGTACTTTCTAGGCCGCAATGAATGACATTTTGCGAAAGTGAGGGTTCACGAAAGAAAGTAGAATGACAGAATTAGAATCCAAATTCGACTCCATGTTCCAAAAGTACCACTGGGCTTTATAGTCTTGCCGCCAGTAAGTCCATCAATAGGATCGGAGGGCTTTTCTGTCTATTCACAGTAGTTTCATCATTTCTCGGCAAGCTCGTCGCGTGAGAGGTGAGCAGTGCGAGCGAAGAAGCAAAGGCTTTTTTGCCTGCCAGTGTTGGGACAGAGGACAATTTGCCTTTACGTGCATGGTAAGTGAAGTTAACCACACCGGGAAGTCGGAACTCACTGTAGTTAACGTTATAATCTTACCAAACCTAGCTTTAACTTAATGGCTAGTTTCGTAATTTTATATAAAAGGATTACGATGGGTTTCTTGCCTTCTCTTATAACCTTTGGTCAATACTATACGTTGCTGCAGCTTTTAAGTAGCACGACAAAAAAGAACACAAAAAGACAAAATCCCCATGTTAAAAGACAAAACAACCCATGTTAAAAGAAAAAATACCCATTTTTTTTGCTGTGCTAAATTTGCTGCAGCTGATCACATCTCATAGGATTCCAACCTTTTGTCTTGGGTATTGATGGGATAGGCTGCTTAAATTCTAAAACCAAGACCTTAAGACATGTGCGGCAGTAAAAATTACGTTGCTCACCATAGCACCTACTAGCTACAAGTGGCCTGACATTCTCAGTGAAAATCAATGTTTTGTCTGCAGTGATCGGTGTTGTTGTTTTGTCTTCGGAATTGGGATAGATCTTTAAGTAAATGAGGATGCAACACGTGGCAGAGAAATGGTAATTTAATCACAATTATAGGAATTAGGGTTTCCTTGGGCACAAACTATTTAGGGCCGCTAGCTTGAAATTGGGTGGCAATTCGTGTTGTCGGGTCGTGTATGTGTTGAGTTAATGGTATACGATTATATGGACTAACCCGAACCTGACCCATTTATTAATCATATCAAAACCCTCAATTCTAACATGACATGTTTATTAATAAGGTAACAAGACCCAACCCATGTAACTTGTATGATTAACAATCATGTTGGATTGACATGAGTATGACCCATTTCAACCCATTTAACAAATGGGTCATGTTGAGTTGTCACGAATACCTGACCCAAAAATTGATTTGCTAGAGCTACAAATACCTCTTATATGTGTATTTAATAATATAACCTTTAATATTTTTTTAATTACTCAATTCTTTATTTAAAATGCAAATTTTTATTGGATACAAATCTCATTTAATTATACAGGTCCAACAGGTTGGGTCAACCCAACATGGATAATTAACTCGGTCAATTTGGGTAAATTGTGGGTTAGGCAGATCAACACAACTTTTACCAATTTATTAATTGTATCTAAGCCGGTTGACCCATTTTGACCTTAACTTGATTACAATAAACCTTAACTTGCTAATTTCATGTTGTGTTCTTGTCAAGTTCATGGGTTGTGTCAAGCATTTTCACCCATACTTGACTGTCATATTTATAGTGCGGGATCGACACTAAAGGTAGAGAACATCACACAGTGGGGGGGAATTATTATTTTTTGGTAATTAAACTGGTTCATTAAGAAAAAGAGACATCTCAAATGAGAGAGCACTTGATAGTAGGGCTGTTAATTATCAGATTATTTTCCATACAGATGCATCTATATCCAATTCAACTATTCGATTGAATTTCGTATCTGTTGAAATTAATATTTACATTATAATATTATAAGACATGTTATGTAGAATAAAACATATGAATACTAAAACCTCAACCTTAACCCATTTCTCATCTACCATTCCTAATTTGAACTAATGAAAGCTCCCAGTAGCCAGTCCCCCCTTCTCTCATTGATCTATCTATCGTCTTCTATTTCTAAAATTCGCAGGTTGTCCTTGTTTTCATAAATATTGACAAAATATTCGAATTCGATCCAATATTCAATTAAATAAACAAATACAAATACATATGTATATATATATATTACAAAATTTTCCTAACCCGTGAATGAAATATGTGGCCGCAACTGAAGTGGTTCATTCGCGACTAGCAAGTTAGTAGCGACTGACAAAACAAAAAACCTAAAATTGCTATATTTTGTTATGTTGATACTTGACAACCGTGACCAAGGTGGTTTTAGACTCTTAAAACACCTAGAAGATAAATAAAAGTGTCTAACTCATACACAAGTCTCTCAATTTGTGTAGGTTTGTGAGAGAATATATTTTCACTTTGACAAAGATTCTGCTAGCAAGTCTCCAATGTCTCATTAATCCTATAAATAAGAGAATTATTTAAGAGTAACATGGCATTCAAAGGGCAAGAAGTTTAATGACAATTGTAGACCATTGCATCAAGTTGGGATGAATGGTACTAAGCTACCACATTAGCAAGTCTTCTAAAAGGTAAGGAACAACGAATCCAACAAATTTCTCATTTGTAGGCATTAAATAAGGGTACAAACGAGCAATGATTTGGAGTATAACAAAGAATCAAAATCCAATCGCCAACTTATCTATAAATACTCTTTTATTCATGTTTTGTGGTACGTTTCATTATTTTTAACACTTGCATCACTACTTATGTTTAAGATTTTAACAACCTTTCTCTTCCAAGTCCAAGCATCACATCCAAAGCTTTTCCTCTCTTTCAAGAGGGTGATACGTCTATCAAACCTTTGGAAGCTTTCAAGGAAGACAGCTAAGAGTTCAAGCACAAGAATTAAGAGCGATGGCTAGGTATGATGGATTGTACGTAAAAGTTTAAATTGTGAAATGTAATAGCTTCTATTCTAGCCTTATGTAAAGTGATGGTATCAAAGAAACCCAATACTTCATTTTCTTTCTTTGCTTCTTTTATTTATATGCATGGTTTACTTGATTTAAAACTTGCATTAAGGAAATAAAATCATGTTTTCAGCCAAAATACGTAGTAATAATTAACAAGTTTTCTAAGATAGATTTGTAGTGTTAGTCCTTGGTATATAAAATAATAAACTAGCTTTAAAACTGAGTAATTTGAGTATTAAATTTCAAGTTTCTTGAGACAACAAAATTGAGAGATACAATTAGCCTCACAACGAACATGGTTATGCGGATGTGATTACAAAAATAAAAAAAGCTAGGAAGCTTCCAAAAATTAATTCTGAGCATTCCATGGGCATTGGGATAGGTCTCCATTCATCTACTTTACCGCCAATAGGGAGTCAGATTCCATCACAATATTAGAACTTGGGAATTGAATTCCGTTGCCAGCACAAGATCCAATTAAATAACTGACATTTCAACAACAAAAGGAGCACACCCAACCTCCCATGGAACTGCCGAACCCAACCAATGCCCCACTTCATCATGAATAATTGCTCCAAGTCCAACTGCCCCATGATCAATAGGACACTGATGAATTGTTGCTAAGGAGTTTTGACCCTAGCCCCTTTCTTTGGATGATTATGCTGCAACCACCTTAGCGTTTGTTGGTTGGTAAGTGACAACATACTTTTTACAAGAGCTAGAGGATCCGGAATCTAACCAAAATAATGGGAAAAATAAACTGTTATTCACCTTTATTATGGATATATAATTGTTATGAGCTAATATATATATGCACAACGGAACAAGCAATGGATCGGATTTAAGTACGCAATGTACAGAAACAAAATGAGAAAACAGAAACAACAAAGAACAATCACACAAGAGACAATATTTAACGTGGTTCGATAAACCTACTTATATCCACGGACGAAGACGATCAATAATGTCACTAATATGGAGAATAAAGAAGAGTACAATATGCATAAACGGTAAATTCTCAAAGCCTAAGGAGAATCCTAAGACAAAACCCAAATAAAAATTCTCCAAGTCCAAATATGTTTTTGTCTCTCCCCAAAGCCTCCATTCTCCCATCCGCAATCTTCTACAACCTCCAAAACCTACAAGACGTCTCTTTATAGAGGCTTTGAAACCCTAGTTTTTAAAATAAGATAAAAACCTCAAAATAACCCTACGTCTAGTTCCGTACTAGTTTCTAAAATAAGATAAAAACCCTAAAATAACCCTACGTTACCCCAAAATAACCCTACGTTTGGTTCCGTACTAATTCAACACACACACACACACATGTTATAATAAATTTTTATCTAAATATATTATAACTGAAGACTGTGATATTGTTAATCCACTTTGATTTGTAATAATTGATTGATATTGTATTCAAATATTCGCTGGAAGTCAGCAAAGTCTAAAGTAACAGCATAACGGTCATCATTTCAGAGTTAATGGCTGTTTTCTCTACTTAAAGAGTGTTAGTTACAAATTTAAGGAATGATCAATGGCACTCTATTGTTATGATTCCTTTATTGACCATTATATTGATCATTGTTAGAATCTTGCTCAAAAAACAAATTCAGATCTGCTGCCACTCATAGGCAAATTACATTACTAGAGCTGTGAAGCAACTATTTCTAGCAACAATGTACTTTTATTACAACAACAACAACAACAACAACAAAAAAAACAATGTACTTTTTTCTTCTTCTTTTTTTTTAATATATTATTAATTAATTTTAATATTATTAATACTTTTTGTAACTTAAACTCTTGCGTACGAATTTGTTTGGTCATATGCTTTCCAATGATATATGGCCTGTCTTATGTTCGCTTTCGAACTCATTATAGAATATATTGTTTGGTAATTGTAATGGTACCAGATCTTTTTCTTTATTTGAAGTGTTAAGTGGCTTGTTGACCACAATAATTAGATCATCCCAGCAGCTATGGAAAAGAACTTGGTAAGATTTATATATAAGGTGGAGGAGATTAATGAGCTTATCCTAAATTTGCCAAAAAAGCAACAAAGAAATCATAAGAGGAACCCAAAGAATAATAAAATTTGGAATAGGTGACCGTCATTCAAATGGTTCACTTCCACGCCAATGGGGCAGATTACTTCATCAAACGCCGTCCACACCTATAATATTTTTCATTTGACATGAAACATCATGTGCTACTAAGCTAAATTATATGTAGTATTAATCCTTCTAGACTAGGTCTTACTAACACGATTGCATCAACCAAAACCAATAAGACACTTCAATCTTGGAAAAAAATTAGGTGAGAACGAATCTTGTGAGAACAGTGAAAACGGCATCAGGGTGCAGACACATCAGCACCAAAAAGTGATAATTACCTCCCAAAAAGTGTAAATCACTTTTCGGTACTGATGTGTCAGCCCCTCTGGTGCCATTTGCACAGGTCTCACAAGATTCGTTTGCACATAATCCAAGCCCTTCAATCTTCTTGTGAGTGAGCAGGTGAAATTCGAGAGACTTTCAAACTTGCTCTTACTTCTTAATCTTGAACAGATAAACTTAAATAATGTCTGGCATAATCCTAATAGATGCTGTAGACCCCAAACAGCATGTTGATATTCTGTGATTATAAAAAGTAAAGTGTCATAACTCCAAGAGAAAGTTGAACGAGCCGCCATATGTTTGGACCATAGCTTAGCATCTTTCAAGTTGTTTCATGCTGTGTTTTGTCTCATTTCTTTGCTGTTAAAATGGAGTTGATACAATGTTTAAGTGTTTGAATAAATTGATGTTATTTATTAGTTTTTCTTTTATCTCATAAATGAAAACGAGATTTACATTGGAAAATAGATAATCAATGTCTTTTAAAAAACTTTTTTAAGAAGTGTAAAAGGGTTATTGGAAAAATACTAATAAAATTCTGTGTTTTTTTCCCTTCTTCTTATGGGTTTCAAAGAAAGTAGAGAGTTAATTCGATAATAATTCTTTAATTCTTTATTATTTTCACTTAGGTTGCATTTGGATTTGTAGAGATTGAATTAACCAAGAAATTTTCAAATCCAATGAATGGAAATATGCTGAATTGAATTCTGTTGACTTGAAATTTGTTCTATGGATCAACTTGTTGTGGTCTACGGAATTGAGAAGTAATCAAAATTTATTCTTATACTTCTTCATCAAGGACATCAACTCAATGAAATCACTAACA
Organism: Platanus orientalis; assembly: GCA_025762735.1. Classification (NCBI taxonomy): domain Eukaryota; kingdom Viridiplantae; phylum Streptophyta; class Magnoliopsida; order Proteales; family Platanaceae; genus Platanus; species Platanus orientalis. The sequence continues at coordinate 3,471 of JAOXJP010240617.1, read as the reverse complement.
TTACTTCAACATTCCTCTATCTAATTACTGCATCAATGGAATCAAAATATCGATTGATCTTTATCAATATCACTTGATCCAATTGTGATCATATGACTTCAATCTGAGTTAACCATATAGGTTGCCTTTTGTCATATGATCGGTTGATCCATGGCCAAGTTCAGTTAGAGTAAGATTGTTTGGATTGACTATGGATCAGCCACATCAACTCCCAAAATGTCTCCACCTCCTTTTTTTTTCATACTGTTGCAAACATGGGATTGAGGATCTATCAATCTTGATCTAGATTGCCCATTCTAGATCCGGATATGTCGATCCAATTTGAATTAACCATATTGATCGCCGTGAACATAGGATCCGCCAATCTATGGCTAGGATAAGTTGGATTGAAATTGTTAAGATTGGTTATGCTAGGCCAAATTGACAATGGAATGATGAAATCAATAATGGATCAATCATATCACTATCGATTTATATTGGGAACTACCAATTTAGTTTGATCCTAGATCAAGATCAGTTAGGTTTCATACGAACATCAATTCCAATCTTGAAAACTACGACAATAACTCTTATATCAATGGAGAATTTTGTAGTTTCATGAGGAAAAAAATAAGCCCCGTTCGTTCTAGAGACTTAGGTTTTGTACAAGAAAATTCAATAAATTAATTATGCTTTTTCTTAGTTTCAAATACAAGGAATTGGCAATAACTCCTCAACCTTAAGGATTCAATTCCATAAAAACAAGCTAGAATTTTCACTCCTGAATTCCACAATGTATTTGGCAATTCTATTTTCACCCTTTATGTTGTGTATCCAAATTGTAAAAATGCTACTAAGCCATCCAATTCCATGTTGGCTCCTGAAATATACGTATCCAATTACAATCTTAGTAGACATGCATTTGATCTCCATCTTATGCACGTTAGTAAACTTGCTGTGCTATGTAAATCTATCATGCTTTTTTTTTTTTTTTTTTTTGTCGTTTGTTCGCTTATTTTCCTTGTATTGCTACTTTGTTGATTGTAATAGATTATATTTCAAATTGTATTGATTGCTCAAAAATTGGTATTAAAGCTTTTGGTTCATGATTCGGAGAAAGATAAATAATGTTGATAAGCACATTGATTTATTCTGTAGGTGGAGTTTGATTAAAGAAACATTGAATTTCTAGTTTTCTCAAGGAATTTCTAGAGATTTGTCGATTAATAAACGATGAGTGTAAGGAGTGTTTTTGATCAATAGTTAGTGGATAAGTTCAAAATAAAAAAAACTACTTCAATCTTGGAAAAAATTGATTAGAGATCTTCAATCTAAAATTCAACTTGAGAAATTCATTATGTGTCCCATATTATGAATGGGCTGGCTGGGTGAATTGGTAATCTACGTACATAGTGTGAGTAGAGGCGACAGTATATTCTTTGTTGAAGATCCTTCTTTGCAGTGTAGGAGACAGATATGTACCATCTAAAAAATGAAATTACCATCGAAAAAGGTGGTTTTCAATTTTTGGGGGACACTTGTCCGTCTCTTGTGCACAGAAAAATCTGTGGGCAAGGGAGGATCTCGACTCCTGTGTTTTGGTTTCAACTTGTATGGTACCATTTTATTTTCTTTTGTACGGATTTGGTGTTTCCATAATGTCTCCACCACATGCAAAAGGGGATGCATGACATCGAAAAGTGATTTATACTTTTTTGAAGGGGTGTTGAATCACTTTTCGGCCCCATGTGTCCCTTCTGCATGCGGGAGGACTTTAGGGGGAAGTTAAGGGGCAAACCAAATCTTGAGGGGTTGCCATGGCTTCTATATCAGCTAGGATTTGGTGTGACCCCTTAAAAAAAATGCCTAAGATCTGCCCTGCATTATATGTGAACACATTATCACCAGAAAAAGTGGTTTACACTTTTTGGGGGGGGTGATTAACACTTTTTGGAACTGATGTGTCTGCCAAGGTTGACCTTAGGTGTTTTTTAAGGGGTTGCACCAAATCCTCAGGGCCTTTGTTGTATAAACTTCACAAAAATGGACTCATTCTAATCAAAACCAAAATAAAAATAAATTGGATTTTCAAAAAACCCATGATGACCAAATTTTCATTCTTTGTTAACAAATCAATAGGCTCATAGTTAGTTAGTCCATCTTGAAGCAATACCTTGTGCATTACGAGAATTTTAAATGAAATAGTTTTATTCAAGGTGTCGTCAACCAAACAGTGCCTTCTTAAATATTGCAATTATATGGTATTCAATGACTTTTTTCATTCAACTGAAGCTTAATAAGGTTTAAGTAATGTAAACACACCAAAAGAAAAAGGTGGTTAAGTGGTGAGGGCATTACCATCAATAGAATCACTCTATTGACAAAAGAAATTAAGGTTTATCAAAAAATAAAACGAAAGAAAGTTAATTCTTGAGAGAGAAGTAGCGTCAAGAAATTTAAGAGCGCCGTCCAAAATTAACAAATAAGTTGGGTCATGTCAACTTGCGACACCGTTTGACGGAATGAAGTCTTTTTTTAATAATATTTGGAACAAATTATAAAAGAGAAAGAAAGAAAACGTTTGACACGTTTCACATTATTTGAAATGAGAAAATCTTAAGTTTAATAATTAACGGAGTGACCCAAAGAGGGATGTCTAGGGTAAAAATCAATTTTTAGTGCTTTTAGATGTGGAACCGATGTTTTAAGATGGGTCCCGTCTGTGTGGCTGACCGCTCAAACCACGGTTCCTTAAGGTTATGTTAGGCAGCCACCTGTAACGTAATCATTTCATTTAAGTTTTTAAGGTTTTTTGTAGTCACAACCGGATGATTTGTAATGAAATAATTCAGATTTGCAGCGATTTATGCTTGATAACATAAGTCATTTCATTTTATAGAAAAACCTAAGATGGCTTCATTACTAATTGTAGTTAACAAATCAGTATAAATTTGAATGAATTCATTAAAAACCATCACCTCATGGTTATAAATTATAAAAGAGAAAGAAAGAAAACGTTTGACACATTTCTCATTATCTGAAATGAGAAAATCTTTAATTTAATGATTAACAGAGTGACTGAAAGAGGGATGTCTAGGGCTAAACTCTAGCCACCCAATTTCGTTACCTTACCTTTTATTTTTAGTGCTCTTTGATGTGGAACCGATGTTTTAAGATGGACAGTCTGTGTGGCTGACCACTCAAACCACGGCTCCTTAAGCTGCGTTTGACAACCACCTATAATGTAATTATTTCATTTGAGTTTCCAAGGCTTTTTGTAATAATTCAGATTTGCAGCGATTTGTGCTTGATAACATAAGTCATTTCATTCAGTAGAAAAATCTAAATGAATTCATCAAAAACCATCACCTCATGGCTACAAATGCCTTGAGAAACTCAAATGAAATGATTACATAACAGGTAACTGCCAAATAGGTTATAATCTCTCTTGCCCTTCTTAGATTTCTTGATTTCGATAAATCTTATAAAAGG
>JAOXJP010240606.1:0-23251 GCA_025762735.1 Platanus orientalis | reverse complement strand
TCATCAAACATGTAGGGTGCAAAAATTAAGAAACTTGAGGAAATCAAAGGGATAAACTTATCCTTCACCACAAAAAACCATTCTAATCCCTACAAACCATGTAAATTAAACTCCCAAACACCTTCACATATGTTAAAGATCACCCTAACCATCCCACAAAGCTCAAATAGAGATGAATCCACCAAACATACTCTTAAACAACAAATCTAAGATCCTAAAAAAGAAAGGGTACATAAGCAACATACCCAACTCGCAAAATCAATGAAATCAAAATTCTACATAAGGAAATAATCAAGCTCATAAGGAATAGATGTAGAACAACCAAAACCAAGATTACTTTACATAAATCTAAGGTATTAAGAAATGAAAGTGAGTATAAAATGCATATCTACTCACACAATCCATGAAATCAAGGTTGTCCATAAGAAAATAATCAAGCTCATAAAGAATAGATGTAGCACCACCAAATCCAAGATCATTTTGCACAAATCTATGATCCTAAGAATGGAAAAGTAAGCATAAACTGAATATCCACTCACAATCCATGAAATCAGGGTTCTGCATGAGAAAATAATCAAGCTCATAGAGAATAGATGTAGCACCATTAAATCCAAGATCATTTTGCACAAATCTATGATCCTAAGAATGGAAAAGTGAGCATAAACTGAATATCCACTCATTATCTTGGTTTTTCCTCCTTATTTAAGCTTTAAAGTCCTTCAAAGCCTCATTTCCCTTCACTCTATGTTCTGTAAAAATGAAGTAGAATTAATGTAATTAGATAGAACATGAAAAACTAGGAAAAAAATAAGCTATTCCAACAGATTTTCAGAGTTGGGAGTGAAACTTACCCAATTGGGGAAGAACTCCCATATTAAGCTTAAAAACTTTTCCTAATCTCCCTAACTCTTTTCTTTTTTGTTCTAATAAGGAGAAATGACCTAATTGAGGTGTTAGTAGGGTTACACATTGCCCATGACGAGATCCCACATGTTTGGGGGACCAATGAGCAAGTGTCACATAAAAAATACCTTTTCGGGCAATTTTCAACTTTTTTTTTTATTTTTTGGTTTCAGTCCCCTCGATAGGGGAGCCCTTTGGACCCCCCTTGGTGAGCCTTCCCCTACATAGGCGAGCCCTCCGCCTGAGAAACCCAAGAATCCCTAGGTTTTTCAATAAAACCCACTTTGGGAAAAACGGCCGTAACTTTCTCCAGAAAACTCAGAATTGGGCTTTGTTTGTGGCATTGGAAAGAAGACTCGACGAACTTTCCAACAATGTATGTCTTATACTCCAATTCACTCGGGATTGGTGTCTGTGGGTTCGGGAAGTTACCCTAATTACGTAGTTAGGAAAACTTTCGAACTTGAATAGTTTTAGGTCAAACTTGGGTTCTATGCTTCTAAATTGGTGTAATGGATTTCTAAACCACTCTAAGGTCTTTATAAGCATGTGAAAGGACAATTTTATCCTTATGGAGGTGAAATTACAATTTTACTGCTTAAGTACAACACGGGGTGTTACAGTAATTCTGGGTGGGTTTTCTGTGCCTATCGCCTCTAATAGAAGAGGAATTTTAGTTGGATTTTCTGTGTGAACCCAGGAATTGTCAGATCTGAATGATCCACATAGATTGACTAATCAAGGGAAGGGATCGGCTGATCCTAGGCTTGGCTCTATCCACCTCTTAAATTGGATCAACCAAGTTCTAATACCATGACTGAGTGTATGTGTTTATTTATTTGGGTGTTCTAGACTATAGTTCATCCCTAGAGCAATTATTTGATTCCAACTATTGGTAAGATCCCCCCCCCCCCTATTGTGTGGGATTGTGGGATGCATCATTAGCTCTCAATTTCATTGTTGTAATTAATGTTAGTGTTCAGATTTCTTTTCCAAGTTTTGAGACATATTGACTACTCTAGACCACTCTATTGACCTCTCTAAAAACAATCTAATCTCTTGAGTTGTATTTCGTTGATTTGTTTACAAGCATTGGAATTTATTTCCTTTAATTTCTGTTGCATCTTGCTATACTACATCTCTGAGAAGAATATTGGTAGATGGAAGTAGGTCATGGAATTTATATTTGGATGAGCTTTTGAATGTGCAAAGGAGATGATTTTGCCCGTACATGTTATCAAGTTGTAGTGGAAAATATTTTTCTGGTAATAAGAGAGTAAAGCTAAATACAAAATGAATTTGTGCCTCAACACAAGTCCTACATCCTTGACTACTTTATCTTATTTTAGTCTGTTAAGTGATATCAACTATTGAATGATATGTATTGGGTCAATCAATAATTAAATTGCAACTTATTTCCTTTCATGAGTAGAAAACATATAAGTAATGGAGAAAAGGGATCCAAAGGTTCCTTCCCACATACAAGAAAATATATATATACATATTCTTCCAATGTATCATTTCTTTTTTTTTGGTAACCCCAATGTATCACTTTTGAGTCAAACGGAATTCATAGTTATAGGAAGAAGACCCATCAAATAGAGATTTTTTCTTTCAACCATATTTTGATTGTTAATATTTGGTAGTCACCATCATTTGAAAGAATTGATCACCTGCTCGTTGGAGAGCATGGTTTTAAAGCTCAGATTGTTGGATTGGATTGTCCAGTCCCAAAACCGATCTGGGATCGGATTGGATCGTGGATCGGCGATCCAACTATGGATCGTTCAGTCCAAAACTGATCCAATGCCATAAAATCCAAAAAAAAATTGTAAAAATTCTTAATATTCTTATAATGCTTTCTATAAAATTTTTGAAAGAAAAACTCAATTATAGTTATGTTATACTGTTATGACTCTTGAGCATGTATAAAGATCAAAATTGTACATTTTATAGACAAATATCTAATATGATTACTTCTAGTGAATATAAACCAAACCATATACAATAACATATAAATTATGATGAACATAATTGTAGCCATGGTAAGTGCATCATACATGTATATATAAGTTCAAGATTGTAGTTTACTTGATCAAACATCTAATAGGATTACATCTAATGCATAAAAGCTAAATTATATATAATATCATATGAATAAAGATAAAAAAAAATTAAATAATACATGATTTGTTGTTCTAGCCGATGGGTTGGTGAAGATAGATCTAGCCTTGTTTGGATCTCTTCTATTATGTGGGCAGCGGGAGGGGGGGCTTGTCCCCTCTCCCCTACTCTTAATGCCGGGGGGTTCCAATGAGGGGCAATGCCCTTGTTAGAAATTTTTTGTGTTTTTTACACAGAGAATATGTAATCCGGCGGCAAAATCTAAATCATTCATTATAAGGCTAGATTTAAGGGTTGTGAATGTTTCCTTTTGTGGTTTACCTTTTATATGTGGTTCTTTTAAGGTTCTTGAAAGGAGGTTATTTGAGAGGCCTTTGTGGGATTCTTTGTACTAAAAAATCTTTTTTTTTTTTTTTTTAAATAAAAAAGTATTTTTTTTGATAAATTATATGGATCGACCGATTAGTATCCGGAACGATCTGGCACCGGATCAAATGATCTCTATAGGATTGCAAGTTACAAGCGGGGATCGGACTGTTCTGGTCTGATCCCGATCGGATTGTCTGAGTTGTGAAACCATGTTGGAGAGTGAAAGCACCTGCTTTGCTGCAATCTGCTCCTTTATTTTTCTGGAGGAAACTTCCCTTGACTCTCCATCATCCATTAAACTTATTTCCAATTCTGTCCTTCCTTGGATTGCTGAATGAGTACGATTGAAGTTTATTTGATCTTTCTAAACCCTTATTTCTTTCAACTTGAACAAACCTTCTCTTGTGGAGCATTCTTTTGTTTTTCATTCGTTTTTTTTTTTTTTTGGCCCTAGTTAGTGTGGAATGGAGGAACAGGATTCATGTACCCAACCCCAAGTAGTTGGGATAAGGCTATTGTTGTTGTTGAGAAGGCTGTTCTCTTGTAGAGCCTGTATTTGAAGATTTCCTTTCAATTTGAGTCAGATCCAGCATGCTGAAACCGTAGAATGTCCTTAAAATAATGCCCCAGCATGTAATCATTAGTTTCATACCAACAGTTTGCTCCAGTGTTGCATCGTCCTTTATCACTTAAAGATTTAGTATTAATGTCTGAGAACAATGGCCCTATTGTCCATGCTGCTATGATGGCTTTCATTATTCATGTCCCTAAGAAATTGCATACTTTGTGTGGCTTCCATTTAAAAACCTTGCTCTGTTAGAGTGAAAATCTAATCAAGTCACTGAACTAATACCCCATGCTACTAATTTCTGAATAGTGGATGCATGGTTTATGGAATTTAATTATACTTATTATTTCTCCCATAAACTGCAGGTGAGATCTATAACACTAGATGTCAAGGTTTGGGAACCCACTATCTTGGATCTTTTTCGTTCTCTGGGTAATGCTTATTGTAATTCTGTATGGGAGGAATTTCTTAGTCTTCCAAATGAAAGGTAATGTTCTTGTCTTAAGATATTCAAATGTATTATGTAATCTATTTCTTTTCACATAATGGATAATAATTTTCTGGAAATTAAAGTTTCATGTTCAAATTTTCTATTTAAGTGTTCATAGAAATTCTATGCATGGAACTTCTTTAAAAGAATAGGATTTGAGCAGTGCATTACTGGTTAGTTGATTCAGCATGCAAATCTCCAATATGTTCTTTTGGAAATTTCTGGTTTTTTTGGTAATATACTTCACTTAGAGTTAAAAATAAGTCATACGAATCTCAAATATTATCAACCTACCCAGCAAAAGAAAGATTTAGGAGTTCACAGTTGATCAACTCTCTGAAGCAGTCAGTTGTGGATCATGATGTTCTTCAATTTTATGATTTGATTGCTAAAAAAACTACGCTATACAAAGAAAATTAAATGGGTAATGTGTTCTGCACAATGTAATCTGTGATAAAATTTGGCATTAGTATTCAAAATGAAATTTTGTCATTCCATGCATCATCGACACTAAGTATTTGGATCTCTATGAAATCCACTTGGTGAATCCAGGGGCACCCACTCTGCTCGAAGCCTCCAAAGAGTGAGAAGGAAAAACACCATATGTTCCTAGCTGTCTCACAACAGAAGAACCAAGGGGAGTTATTGCTGAGAAAGACAAGAAAGCAAAAATCCTAAATTACACTATCAATTTCTGTGAGACCACACACACACACACACACACACACACTAGTTTATATATAGAAGATTCGTGCATAACTATATATAAAAAATCATAACCAAAACAAAATTAGGTGACCACCTGAGCATGTCTACATTATGTCCTAGTTTCAAAATGCCTAGAAGGCTTATTGCCTAGCCTTGTAGGAGTGCCTAGTTGAGTAGGTGCCTTGATAACATTGGCTGGCATTCTCTTGAATGAGCTGTGTTTTTTTTCTTCTAATCGCTACAAATTATTTGTCTGTGTTCTGATTTCATTTCATTGTAATAATTCATGCAGGAGGGATGAATCAAAGGCAATCTTCATATCAATTACAAAACCTGGCCCCAAAGATTCTATTCTGACAAAGGAGAAATACATTCATTCAAAGGTGTACTTATTTGTATGCATTGCCTGCATTATTTTCCATATGTGATTAGTAGATATTTTGTGGATAGCTAAAAAGAAAGAATTATACATTTGAATCGTAAGGAAAAATGCTCAAGATTTGTTAAGATACCAACAAAGAAAAAAGGAAATTATGTAGTTTTCTGATACAATAAAATACTAAACTTTTTAAATCCATGCATTTTTTTAATTTATTTTGATCTGTAATTTAGGATAGCACAAGAGTGCAATGTTCTTTCCCTAAAATAACTAGCTGAACTGTAACTATGTGAAGCCGCAACCACCAAAAACAGTTTGGAGGTCTTTGTTTTGCAACTTTCTTGAGATGCAGAAGGTGTCTAATGAGCTGCTTTTGCAATTACTCAACCTAAGGCTCCATTTGCATGGTCAATTTTTCCAACTTAAGTATGTATAGTGGATTACTTTCAAAAGAAGTTGCATTCATTCATAAAATACCCTGATTACATTTTAATATGTTCTTATCTCTGCCATCTACAAATTGATAATGCTAATTGGTTTGGAATAAGCCTTCTCAATGTCTCACTTTTGTCTACAAACATGTTACCTATACCACATGGCCTTGTTTAACCAGTGCAACTACCAGAGATATATTAAGGTTTAGATAATCAAATGATTGCTTCCTTGAATGATCCTTAGATGTCAATATTCTATCAGTGCTTCCCATGATTCCTTGCCAATATGTTGTCTAAGTCTTGTACACAAACATTAAGCATCTTTTGTTCTTTTATCACTGGTAACTAGCATTTATTATAAGAAAAGGATGATCCTGCAAACTGCTCTTTCCAATTCAAATTGGGGTGAGATCAAAGATTGCCTGGACAAATGTATCAGATAAAGAAGAGAATAATGCGAGCTCTACTCTAATGCAGGTATTGTTCGTGAGAAGAATTAGAACAATACAAGCAAAGTAGTATAATTCTACTCTAATATTATCCCCTTCTACTTTGACTAGATTGTTTCGACCATCAGTCCGGTGTTATGGGCACTCAAACAACATATGACCAGTTGCACCAAAAGTAAAACAACACCGTCCCAAATCTCCCAATGTTCTTTTTAATGATGATTCACCCTTATCTTAGTTGAAGTTCAATCCTCCGTGTCTTTGGCAACTCCCAGTACTTAAGAGACCTTGCTTTATTGTTGATCTTTGTGCTGCAAACAACACCAAAATCCTTACCTTGAAGTGTTCCTCCCGTGTTGATGCAGGATATTAAAATCTTTGATGCCAAAGTGATGTAGGGTAGCCTAGGCTTATAGAATCCTGCTGATGGGCCCAATAAAACTGTTGCAGAAGCAAGGACAGAATTAAAAGTAGCCAAGAACAGATGTTATGCGCACCGAAATAATCACAAATTTAAAAGAAAATTAGAACAGCATTAAAGAATCAAAGTAGAAGAAATTAGAGGGAATATAGGAGAGAGAAAATTAGGAGAAAATAGTTGTTTTAGGGTTTCTGGAATTTCAGGGTAGAACCATGAAATTACCAAAATATCCTTGAAGACATGTCAGAATTTTATGAGAATTTACAGGGTGCAAGATAGGTCTAAATGAGACATCCATACAAAATTTCTACTGATTCTGATAAGTGTAACTATATAAAATTATATAAATATCAGTCTGCAGTGTTTCTTTGGAAGATAACCTAAAACAGTAAGGGGTTTCTTTATCAGAAACTTAGTGAAATCAAAGGGGAATAAAAGGGATTTTAAGGGGAAAGATGGGAGACTAATAGGGGAAGAAAACCCTAATGAAAGAAAAGAAGAATGGGGTTCTATAGAGGGGTGATTTTAACTGGTATAGGCACTCAGAAAATCTGTTATAGAAGGAAGATAGGAGTTCTAGAATGGGGATCCAAGAGCACAGAATTTAGCATAGAAATTAAAACGATTCCACAGATCCATATGATGAATAGAATAAAGAAGAAAGCCTGACTTAAATCAAGAGCCAAGTACCTTGATTTGAAGGGGCGATTTGGCCATTTAGGTGTTCTAGGAGTCCAGTCATGGCCTGTAGGTTCTGCAGTCTTATTGTTTCAAAAATCCAACAACTTGAACTCCCAGGTTTAGGGGTGTTGCAGCAGCAAATATAGGAAGTGATATGGATAGGAAAAAAGAAAGGGAAGAAGGGAAGATATGGTAGAAGATGAAGTAGAAGAGTGGAAGATGGAAGAAAAAGAGAGGAAGAAGAAGAAAAAAGATGGTAGAAGAAAGGAGAAGATACTAGGGATGACCCTATCTCAGTCCACATGGCTAAGCCATGGGAGAGGGGGAGGATAAAGGGGATAAAACCCAAAGAAAAAAACTACCAAAATTATAAACTTCTAAAACTCTTCATTTGACTCCTAAGACTTCCTAATAACAAAGACTTATAAAAACCAAACTTTCCTAAAATTTAAAACTACTAAATACCTATTCTACTAGGGAATGTCGACCAGCCATGTGGAGGGCCCCACTAGTTGACTTTTAAGTCTCCAAATAAAACAAAACTCCCTAGCTGTCGACCACCATTAAAATCCCTAATTTACCCTTGGCTTTCAGCCTTATTACATAAATACTCTTGCATAAAAAAGAAACAACCTAAACTACTCATGGTACTATTGGCCTTATTACAAGAATAACCAACCCCTAAAAGACCTTAATCAAACCACATTTGATACAACACTTGAATATGGCCCTCTTGTGTGGGGGCACATACAATAGCCTCTTTATGTTGTCCGCATCATGTGTTCTTCCTTGGATTTCTTGAGAAGTTCTTCAACCTACAATGCAAGCTGAAATGCCTCATCTACTGTCATACTTGAGTGACGACTAGATGCTCCCTAATCTGTAGGTGCAGGGTAGAAAAATAGTGCAAAGTATTAATCTCCTTTGATTCAAACACTTTATTGCACAAACTTAAATTGTTGAATGCATGTGTACTCTCCTACTTTTGTTGTTATAGATTTTGGTACGTTTCAAACAAATTCTGTTTATAATCGATTGATAGGAACCACTCTTGAACTTTACCTCATTTGTTCCCAAGTTCTTCTGGTATAACTTTCCATTAAAAAAGTTGTCTACATTTATCAACCAATCAAAAGAAGTTTCAGATGCAACCTACCATCAAACTCTAGAACTACTAATTTCACCCCTTTCATAGTTGTAGTGGCATGTTTCTAGCTTCTAATTATCTCTTTTTATTTTTTGATCAATTTCTACCTTCTTATCTCTACAATCTTTTGGTGCTGCTATACAGTTCACACGTCCCAAAACTCGAGCCCTAGGTGTGCCACCTAGCCTTCTGACAGAGATTTGTTTGAATCATCTAGTTCAAATCCGTCGCCTATTTCACCCTTTGGTTGAGTCTTGGGCTGCTATGGTCATTTTTTGCCTGGTCCATGACCATTGCCTGGTTGCTCCCTACACAAGGTCTACATCTCGTGTTAGTGTACCCACTAATAAATTATTGTCTCACTATCGCTGGTTCTATCTCCTATGATTAGGCTTGGCAAAAGAGCAAGGACACAGAAATTTGTTCTGATTCCAAACTTGATGGAGACAACTGAGAAACATAGAGAATCACCAGAAAACTACAGGGAAATATCAATCTTTATTAAAGAATGTATCAAATGAATAGCATGAAGCAATTCTCAAAAAGAGAAAACCCTAGATGGTTTGTTCTCTTTAGAACAAAAGCCCAATGACAGATGGTCGCTAATAAAACCCCATATTACAACTTATTTCAAATTTTCCTAAATAATTCCACTGTAAATTAAATATGACAAAACAGTTATTAATTAATGTGATCAAACTACCCCCACCTCTCTTTATTTAAAACATGAAAAGTCCCTTGATTTTCTCTTGGTCTGCCACTGGCACACCTTAAAAGGTAGATCATCATCAGCTGCATCGCAAACTATATGGTCTAACAAGCGATAGTAGCAAACCAGCAAGTTTCTTACAGCTAATGTAATCTATATTTACAGTAAACTAACCAACTCTCCCAAAACCTTAAGGTGTTAGGACATACAAGAATTAATATACTTCAACACCCCCCCTCAGGAGGACCACTCCTCTCCTGGGAACACACTTGGGGAGCCAGGTGCGAGTCCACACAACAGGTACACACGTGCACACCAGGAAAATACCTCCACTGGGATTCAAACTCGCGACCTAACCTGCTCTGATACCATGTTAATGGTAAACTAACCGACTCTCCCAAAACCTTAAGGTATTAGGAGATACAAGAATTAACATACTTCAACATCTACTACAACTGGAAATCAACAATATGATAGCAGAAAACCAATACTAATTAAAAGAGAATAAGAAATAGAGCTGAGACATTAAAATTGATTGAGGAGAAACAGGAGATAGAACAATTATAAAGGTCTGAGGAGCATTCTCTGCTGTTCTTTGTTAAGAAAATTAAATTAGATGAAGAATGCTCCAGCTGTGTGTGTGTGTATGTGTGTATTCATGTATACAGACCAAAATTAAGTAAACAACAACTAATATTGTCCTTTGTTGGATAATTAGTTATATTTCGAAAAGATCTAAACCCTAAGTGTAGGCTCCAACTTGCCACTTCCTTAAGTTTACTCTTCAGTTGCCTTCTGATCTTGAAGCACCTTTGCTCCGACAAGGTAACATTTGCAATGCTCAGTCTTGAAGGATCCACAAGGTAGAGACTGCATCCCTTTCCTTTGGTAGCTCTTTTGGTTTCCCAAGGATAGCGGTAGCTAGGGCAAAGCCCACTTTCTTTCCTCCGAGAATGAGAGAAAGTTTAGGTTAGGGATCGTAAATGAAGCAATAATTGGTTAGATTTTTTAAATTCTCTATCTAAATGCAGATCCTTACTTGACATTTGCTTAGACTTTGACGCAACTTTTCTCTAAGTAGCTAATGTTTTTCTGTTTTTCAATGCATTTCCTTAAATCTTCATGTGCTTCCATCAGTTTCCAATTTTCCATGTGTTCCATAATTGTCTTTGAGAGCCCTATTGCATGACTGATAATCGGTTAAGGATAGATCTTTAAAAGGAGAAAAGATAGGTTTAGTTCATAGGCTTGTCAAAGTGCATTCTTGCTTGATGCATTGTTTCACATTATCATCTCTTCTTTGCTTTATATTCTTTGGTGTATAGAGAGGCACTAGGCTGTAATGCTAGACATAAATATTACTTGGTTGCACTTATGCAGTATGTGGACAAACTGCTAGTCATCAAAGAAGCAAGTGAACCTGACATTCCTTCCTTTGCCACTCGCATTTGGGAGGCAGTTAAGAGTGATAATTTACGAGCAGTGTATCATCTCATCGTGGTGTCAGATGTGAATATCAATACCATCATTTATGATGAGGTAGATGGTGCTGATCTGTGTCACCTTGTCAGTACACCAGACTCACAAATCAGTTGCCAGACAATGGGGAAGAAACAACATAATCCAGTTACATGTCAGAGAATTAAGAATTCTGGTGAACCAGAAAACTGTCTGCAAGGCTGTTCCTTATTGCATTTGGCATGTCATGTTGGTGATCCTGTGATGCTCGAGCTGTTGCTACAGTTTGGTGCTGGCATAAACTTGCGCGACTTCCATGGAAGAACTCCTCTGCACCATTGCATTTCTAAAGGAAACAATCCATTCGCAAAATATCTTCTCAGAAGGTAATATGTCTACTTTGACATCTTAATTCATGTCTGATCACGTGGATCTTATTTTCTGAATAGAGATTGATGGGATGGTATTGTGATTTTATGCTTTTATTATTGTTGAATCTACTTTATATGTGTTAACATGCACATTGTTTCATGCCATTGAATTGTTGGTATTCTCATAATGATATGTGCCTAATGATTCAACATTTCATCTTCTATTGGATGTTCAAAAGGATGATCATAGTCTGAAACAAAATGGTTCCGTATTGGATGGTATTGATAAGCCTGCAGTTTTGCTCTGGACTAGGAAATCCCTTGACTTTTTGTTTTTTTGCTGGATAACAAGGGATATATATTAGAGGGGATGGGGAATCAAACAGAGAATACATGCAAGAATATGAGGAGGATAGTAGCAAGATAGAAAAAAGAAGAAGAAAACTGAGCCTTAAGATACATATAGGCTTGTTTGTATAACGGTAGGCTCTCCCTTACAATTTTTCTGCTATGCATGAGGTTCTTCCATAATAAGGCCCATAAACAATACTTCCTTGTTCACCCCCTTTTTAGCCAATCCATTTGCCACCGAGTTAGCCTCTCTTGGGATCCAAGCAAACAAGATGTTCATTGAGGATGCAAGAAAAACTGCTTCTTTGATTAGATGAGAAATCCTCCAAGGGCCCGGTTTACCATTCTTCATCCATCCAATCACATTGGCCGAGTCCCCTTCAATAGTGATTGTCTTGTCCATCAATTCCTTTGAGTGAACTATGCGTAATCCAGTCAATAGTGCCTTCATTTTTGCTTGAACAGCATCACCCCTACCCAATGGCCCCGAGTACGCCACCACATAGGTACCTAATGAATCTGAGATTAGACCTCCACATCCCTACGGTCCCGGGTTCCCCAAGGAACTTCCATCAAAATTTAGTTTCAGATCATTCCCCATAGGTGGACTCCAACAATGGTGAAAATTAGGTACATGAGGTGCTGATCTAATGATGATTGGAAGATCTCTAATTCGGATATGTATAGAGATATCCTTAAAAGAGCCCTCCACATATGCCCAATGCGCTATTCGAATGGATATGATCTCAATCAGTTTTTTAGAATTACTTTTTTTCTCAAGAAATATCCTTTGGTTTTTCTCTTCCCAGATTGACCATATGATGATGTAATGAAGGTATCGCCAAATAAGTTTCCCTATTTTTGCAAAAGGTGCTCGATCCCACATCTAGAAGAAATCGTCAATCTCTGAAGGAATAATTGTGGATATACCAAACATGTTGAAATAATAACACCAAATTTCATACATAAATGGACAGTGAATGAATAAGTGGTTTCCCGATTCCCCATTTTGGTAACATAGATGACATACACTAGGTAGGAGGCACCATCCTTTCTGCCTTCGTTGTAGCATATCACCGGTGTTCACACTTTTGTGGGCCTCCTCCTAGTATAAAACCTTGTGCCTTGGGGGACTGTTATTTTTCCATTTGACTTTGGAAGGGAATGGTGTGTGTGTGTGTTGTGGGGTGGGGGGGTAGGGGACAGGATTAACAATCAGATTTGTCAAAGATTTTCTAAATGAGGATGGGGAAAAAGACTCACTGGAAGATAGGACCATATTCGATTATCCCTAGCTGATGGATCAATGAAAATGTCAACTGGGACAGAAGCTAGGGAAGAAGCATCCATGATTTCAAATTCCCTAAGACCTCTACGAAGACCCAGAATCCAAGCTAGATTCGAAGCCGGAGAGGATATAGAATGGAAATAGGAGATTGGTAATCCTTTCTTTGATGATATGGAATAGATCTGACAGAATCTCTGACATAGTGCCTTTTCACCCCACCAAATATCCTCCCAAAATCTGATATTGTTTGCATTCCCTAATTCATATCTTATATTGGTGATGAATTTAGGATATATCAAACTAATGTGCTTCCAGGGGCAAGCATTTACCACTCTCCCAACCATGAAGGCATCCCAACCATTAGCTTGAACACCATACTTAGCAGCTATAACTGTCTGCCACATACTTCCATCTTCCTAGGGGAATCTCCACAGCCATTTTGCTAATAATGCCTCATTCCGGATTGTCAGGTTCCCAATCCCAATACCACCCATTTCTACTGACCTGCGAACAAATTCCCACTTTATGAGATGGTCCTTCTTGAGTCTCTAGGTTCTCATAGGAAGTCTCTCTGCATCTTCTCAATGATTTTGATCACTTTGATTAGAGCTTTAAAAATAAATAGATAGTATGTGGGAAGATTAGAAAGTGTAGACCTGATTAAAGCAGTCCTTCCCCCTAGGGAGATATAGTTTTTTCTCCATGTACCTAATCTCATTGTCATTTTCTCAATGACCGGTGTCCATAATTCAAGGGATTTAGGGCTGCCCCCCAATGGTAAGCCAAGGTACTTTAGTGGCCAGGATTCCTTTTCACAACCCAACACCTGAGCATAAGCAGACACTTCCACATCCGTCAAATTCAGCCCCTCCACTTTGCATTTTCCTAGGCCATCGATTTGATGGTCAAACCTCTTTGAAGAAAAGTTCAGGATGATTAGGCCATGAGAAGGTTTCCAAGTAAATGGCAGTATCCATGGCCTGACCATCCTTGATTTCCATTTCCCATGAATGGTTGATTGGAAATTAATATTTTATATTAAAATACAAAAGAATTATAGGAACTAGGAAAAGTTAGTAAACATATAAAATTTATTGACATATTTTTCATATCTTTTTGGATAATTATATTTCTCATATTAGTGTATTATATACATGTGCATTTGACATGGGATAGATGAGTAGCTGTATTAGTGTGCATATGTATTGTTGTGAATTTAAAATTTAATAACTATAAATTATTTTAAAATTTTGATGAATTTGTAAACATATTGGTATAATTTTAGATCTTTTGTTAAGCTCATCAAGCCCAGAAACGATTTGTTTGTCAATAAATAAAAGTAATTTCTTAATTTTATTAATTGAATGATTAAAAAGAGCCATGTAATTGATAATTGTTAGATAGATCTGGTACAAAACGTTGTGGTATAGGGGTACACACATATGTAAGGGTACAAGTGTCATTGTATTGTATATGTTATACTTGTAAATATGTATACAACTTCATTTATTCTTGTAACCTTGTAATGCCTCATGCCAAATATGTAGAAAGAAAGTATGTGAGAGTATTAGTCTCTCCATGCATATTTTTCCCAAGACACTTCTCTACTTTTCTTCTTCTTCCTCGCTGAACCCTAGCTAGATATCCAATACACAATTCAAGTTGGTATCAAAGCATCGTCGACAATCTGAAGCACAAAGAACTCATAGGAGAGAATAATATTACTCATACATTATTTCTTTTTATATATTTGGTATGAGACACTACAAGGTTACAAGAATACATGAAGTGGTATATGTATTTACAAATTACAAGTATGCCATATACTACAATGACACTTGTACCCTTCCTTACATATGTGTGTACCCCTATACCACAACACTCCCCTCAAGCTAGTATTTAGATATTATGCATACCAAGCTTGCCAAAAAACACAGAGAGAAACTAGGACTACATAGGCCTTTTGTAAACAAGTCCACTAGTTTGTCTTTTGTCTTCACAAAGGGAATGCATATCTACTTAGTTTACAACTTTTGTTCAATGAAGTCTCTTAACCTCAATGTGTTTGGTTATATCATGCTAAACAGGATTTTGAACAATACTAATTGTAGCCTTATTGTCACAATATAATTTATTGGGAACTAAATCCCAACTCTCTTAGAAGACCATGTATCTATAAGATCTCACAAATCCCATATCCCATGGGTCTAAATTCAGCTTTGACACTTGATCATGTAACAACTAGTTGTTTCTTACTTCTCCATGTAATAAGGTTACCTCTCACAAAGGCCATAGTAACTTGACGTTGACCTTCTATCAGACACGAAACTCACCCAATCTGTATCTGAAAAAGTCCAAGACCTGAACTCTTATTTGGGTATCGAACAATATGGTGCCTCAAGATGTTTCGTAGTGGGAGCATGCATAAACTAACTAACAAGTTCAATAACATAAGAGATGTCAGGTCAAGGTCAAGGTCAAATAAATCAGCTTCCCCACCAATCTCTGATAATAACCTATATTGATGATTAGATTACCTTCATATGCTTGAAGGCAATGATTAGACTCAAAAGGAGTCTCACAAGGTTTGCACTCAACATACCGAAATCCTAGAGGAGATGTAGCACATACCTATGCTATGATAAAAAAATACCTTTCTTAGATCCAGTAGTAGGCTAGCAACTTTAATGCCAAGGAAGTATCTTAGATATCTTAAGTCCTTGATCTCAAACTCCTTTCCTAGAAAACTCTTTTAAGTTGTTGATCTCACATTGATCATCACCTGTAATTACAATATCATCCATATATACAATAAAAGCTATTACCTCTCCCTTTTGATGCTTAACCTTTATGATCATCTTGGCACTATTTATACCCATTCTTAAGCATGACACTATGGATCCTCTCAATCCATGTCTAGGAGTTTGCTTTAGGCCGTATAAACCCTTATTGAGGCAATATACTTTCCCTTTATCAGAAAGGTATTGAAATCCAAGAGATAATTTCAAGTATACTTCCTCTTCAAGATCACTACGAAGGAATGCATTCTTGACATCAAGTTATAGCAAAATCCATCATTGATTGGTTGCAGTTGACATCAATATGTGTATGAAATTCATCTTTGCCAGAGGGGCAAATATCTCATGGTAGTCAATCTCATACATCTAGGTGTAGCCCTTGGCTATTAATGTAGTCTTATACCTCTTAATTGTACCATCAGGTTGCAACTTAACTAAAAACACCCATCTGCGCCCTACTGGCTCCTTTCCTTGGGGAAGATCAACAACATCCCAAGTGATGTGTTTTTCCAAGGCCTTCATTTCCTCTTCTATTGCTTTTCTCTATTGTTGTTAAGAAAAAGTTTGGGACCGTGGAAATCTATAGTTTAAGAGATTTATTAGGGTTTTAAGAAGGAGAAGAAGAAGAATTGGGAAGAATACGTATAGAGAGTGTTGTGACTCCTCTTATATTGTTTCATATATCAAAAAAGTAAAAAAATACATCTACACAATTATACTCCCAATATTATACAAAGATATATGTACCCTTACATATTATATTATAAACCCATGTACATCAACACTCAAGCTGGAATGTAAATGTTGTGCATAACCAGCTTGCCAACAATCCTATTAAAATTAGGGTTACATAGACCTTTGGTGAACACATCGGCTAACTAGTTGTCAGTCTTCACAAAAAGAATACATATTTGCTTGGCTTGTAACTTCTTGATGAAGTGTCTGTCAACCTTGATGTGCTTGGTCCTATCATGTTGGACAGGATGATGGCCAATGTTAATTACGGCTTCATTATCATAGTACAAATGCATAAGAACTTGGGAGTGGAAACCCAACTTTCTACTACACCCTTCAAATATCTAATAGTACGGTATTCTACCTCAATGTACCTTATCGTAGGGGTATGCATAAACTGACTAACCAATCCAATTGCATAAGAGATATCTGGCCGAGTCAAGTTCAAATATATAAGTTTCCCAACTAATCTTTGATAACGACTGATATCAATGAGCCGATGGCCCTTATTTGCTTGCAATGGTTAAACATAATGAGAGTCTGATGCAACATCCCTCATGTGGATGGACCCAATTTGGAGGCCCAAGCCCAAGTCATCAAGGTCTAACATGGTAGGATAGTAAGTGTGGGAACTTAAATGCATTAAAGCCTTTTGTGCCAAGTGTTTTGAGTTTTTTTAGTTGGAGGCATTTCTTTGTAATAAGGCTCATTAGCCAAGGGTAGAATAGGTGGTTAGAGTATTGGTCATCCACTAGTCTATTTTGTCCCTTTTTGTGGGCTTCCAAAGTCAATAAAGGGGACCCACTTTTAGCTGGCTAACAGCCTTTGTTGCGGCTCATGTTAGAAGGTAGGAAATTAGAAAGGGTCTAAGTTGCTATTTTAGGAAAGTTGTTAGGTTTTAGAAAAAATTTCCTTATAAATCAAAGGCCCGTAACATGTATTGATTATTGAATATTTTTTAATAAAAATTTATAGTTGTTGACCCATGAGTGGGCTCTTCAAATCCTTTTCTCTCTCCTCTTATCATGTAGCTCAGGGCCCCATCATTCTCTCTCTTCTTGATTCTTCTTTTTCTTTTACTTTTTTCTTGCTCCCACCTTCTATCTCTTCTTCTCTTATCTCACCCTTCTTCACTAATCTCTATTATCTTCCCTTATTCTGCTACAACAACCATCCCTAACATAAGAATACAGTTTGTTGGTTTCGTGAAAACCAAGACTGCAGACAAGGCTTATAGTTTAGATTTCTGGAGGCTTCATCGCACTACTCAAGAGGAGGGTTCCCCACCTCTGATTTATCAAGTTATTCTCATCAACTCTTCCTTCGTACTATTCCTAAAACTCCTTTTAAGTTTCTTTCTTAAATTCTATCTTACGCTATCTATTCTTGAGTTGTGTTACTTGATTTTATCAGAAATTCTTGGGTACACTTTCATTGCCAATCGCCCCCTTATTTTTTCTATTTTCTCTCACTTCTTTGTAGGGTTTTTATCTCTATTATATTCCCTTTCTAACACCTCAATCCCCCGCTTGAATCTTTGTTGTTTCATCTAGTTCTAGGCAAGAAGCCCCACTGGTTTAGTGATCTTCTATTAAAGACATACAATAGGTCTGAAATTTAATATTTTTCTACATCAAATCAATATAGAATTCATTGAAATTTTGAACGTAACTCTCTCTCTCAGACCTCAATACCTGCATGTAAAATTTGAGAGTTTTCTGACGCATGAGTCATGACCAAGGGTATTCTGTGTTGATAGTAAATTAACCAAATCTCTTAAAACCTTAAGGTGTTAGGAGTTACATAAATTAATATACTTCAACACCCCGCCTTAGGAGAAACAATGTTCTCTCCTAGGAACACACTTGGGGAGCTAGGCACGGATCCACACAACGTGTACACACATACACAATACTACATCCGGGGAAATACTCCCATCAGGATTTAAACTCACGACCAAACTTGCTCTGATACTATGTTGACAGTAAATTAATCAACTCTCCAAAAACCTAAGGTGTTAGGAGATACACAAATTAATATACTTCAACATTCTAGTCATTTCGCACACTACCCAGAAGTTACAGAATTGCCCCTACGTGATATCTCTTCGTTCGAAGCTGTGTTTTAGCTTTTGTTAAGCCCACTATAGTAGATACTTACACCCTCATCCCCTGCATTATCTCACAAGGTCTACGTCCTAGAGCCTTGGAGGAGATCTATCACATACTTACGCTAGGATAGGAAGATATCATTCTTGGATCTAGTAACTTCAATTCTACGAAAATATTTGAGAGGCCCCAAATCTTTGATCTCAAAATTCTTGCCCAGAAAACCTTGCAGGTTGTTGATCTCACACTTATCATCATCTATAACCACAATATCAAAAATAAATAACCACAATATCATCTACTTTAGCTTTCTAATGCTTTACAGAGAGGGTGTGATACTGTGATCTGCTTGGCACTGTATATACCCATTCTTGAGCTTGGAACTACAGAATCTCTCAAACCATGCTCTAGGGGACTGTTTAAGCCCATAAAGGGCTTTCTTTAAGAAACATACTTTCCCTTTGCTAGTGGAGTGCAAACAAACTAGGAGGTAACCTCATATTAACTTCCTCTTCAAGGTCACTATCTAAGAATGCATTCTTGACATCAAGTTGGAACAAGGACCAATCCTGATTGGTAGCAATAGAGATCAAGATATGAATAAAATTCATCTTTGCAACAAGAGAAAAGTTCTCTTAATAATCAATCCCATATGTCTGTGTATAACCTTTGGCTACTAATTTAACCTTATACCTCTACACCATGCCATTAAGTTTCAATTTCATTGTGAACACCCATCTGCAACCTCTAGGTTGTTTCCCATGTGGAAGATCTACAACATCCCATATTTTATTCTTGTTTAAGGCTTGCATTTCCTCTTCCATTGGTCTTTTCTACTGAGGTTGAGATAGGGCTTTGGATACACTACATGTAATAGAAACCAAAGACAAAGAGGAGGAAAAATCCCTAAACTCGTGAGACAAGGAGTCATAGCACACGTGATTAGCAATTAGATGTTGGGTACAAGAACAAGTACCCTTCTTGATAGTAATAGGAAGATGAGAATCATCAAGAATCAGAGGAAAAGCAATACCTAGAGACGAGGAGACTGGTTGAAGAGGCACATGGGATTCAGGGGTAAGGGCAACTCTTTTTTTATTACGTCGAACAACCACATGAGTGAAATCTTGCACCCAAGCCTTTTTTGGGGTGGTTACCACTGGATCTTTTTCTTTAGAAACAACTACTTCATCTATCTCCCCCTAGCTACGATATCCATCAACATAAAAAACATACGGAGGAATAGGTATAGAAAGATTCACCTCATATTCTCTTTTAATTCTACTTTCCCCCTGAAGATGAGGCTGACTAGATGAATAAAAGAAAACAATCTCATGAAATGAGACATCAATGAACACATTACGCTTCTGACTAGAGGGGTGATAACATTTGTAGCCCTTCTGATTTAGAGCATACCTAGGAAATATACATTTAAGAGTCTTGGGGTCTAACTTGGAATGATCAAATTTAGGAACATAGACATAGAAAATGTAGTCAAACACTTTAGGAGGAATGGAAGATCCAGGAGATCAAGGGGATGTTTAAATTCCTAAATATGTGAGGGGATACAATTCATTAAGTAAGCAGTAGCCTGAAAAGAATCAACCCAAAAAACTTTGGGAACATGCATATGGAAAAACAAAGCATGGATGATCTCAAGGAGATGTCAGTTCTTATTCTCAACCATCCCATTTTTTTTACGAGTACCATGACAGGTACTTTGATGGAAGATACCATGCCGAGAAACGTAAGAAGAAAAAACATGAGACATATATTGCCCACCATTATTAGAATGAAGAACCTTGAGCTTAGTGTCAAACTAGGTTTCAACTAATTTTTTAAACAACGGAAAGGCTGAAAAAACTTCACCCTTGGATTTCAACAAGGAAATCCAACTAGCTTAGGAGTAATCAACAATAAAGATCACAAAATAATTGAAACCAAATAAGGAGGTAATGGGAGCAGGTCCCCATACATCAAAATGAACAAGAGTAAATAGAGAAAAAGTGTGATTCATACTCAGGGAATATGATGAATGATAATGCTTTGCCAACTCACAGGTTTCACAATGGATATCTGAAATGAAAGAACATAATTCTGAAAAGAATTTTTTTAGAATGGGAAAGGAGATATTGCTAAGACATGAGTGTCATCGAAGAAACTGATCACATTGAGAAGAAGGCATAGAAGGTGTGACTAACTGTCAAGCTGTAGATGAAGGAGATGATGCTTGTTGAACTGTAAAAGCAACCTAAGAACAACCATCCATAAGACACAACCCCTGATCCTCATGTCCTCTACCAATAGTCTTCCCCATCTTCAAGTCCTGAAAAACATAATACAAAGGGAAGAACGTAACACTGCAATATCGAGCCTTTGTAATATGACTAACTGAAACAAGGCTCAACTTAAAGTTTCGAACATGAAACATAGAAGACAAGGGCAAGGAGGAAGTAAGAGAAATGCTACCAGTACCTGCCACAAAAGACAAAGAGCAATCGACAATATATACCTTGTCTCTGCTTGAAGAAACATAATAAAAATAAAAAAAATCTAGAAATGGTAGTCGTATGATGAGACGTCTTGGAATCAATGATCCAAGGATGACTAGGTAAAGGGCTACGAGAAGAGACGGAAGTACCAGAACATGTAGATAAGGCACCGTTAGGTGAAAACTATGCCATAACTGGAAGCTAAACACAAATCACGAGCTAATCACCACAAAATACATGACAGTCAATACACAGGGGAAACACACTACAACAGGCCCAACTACATATCCCAAGAAACTACACACCGAGATACATAACAATGTTTGTGAGCACCACAAATAAAGATAATCAACCCAACATCAACTATATTTGGTGGTTGAAGGATCATAAAGCACAATCATAGCACGAGGCAACTAAATACAAATCCATAACAAAGGAGTATAATAATCAGCATAAAGGAAATTTCAAGCATGCGGGACAAACAATTATCATTCCACACCACTGTCGAGGCTCCAGAAGTCACAGCCAATACCATAGAAGAGCCAAACCACATAAAGGGCACAACACACTGCCACAGCCCCAAAGAACAAGGCTAAACATTGTCGAGGCCTTCAAAGCTAACAACAAACACGTCACCATTTCGAACCCTTACGAGCACTTTGAAATCACCAGCGGCACTTCAAAATACTTTGAAACACGAAAGAACTACACTATAGCTAGAGGCCACAACAGGAGAAAAGCCAGGTCATATGATACCCAAAGCTTCAAAAACAACCCTCTACGTGAGAGAAACCAAGGTCACAACACTAAAAACCATCCAAAAAAGGAGCCCACAATAAAGAACAGGCTCCACAAAGCACACAGGTAGGAGATCAAATAGAGTAGGGAAGTCAAACACCAGAAAAATGAAGAAATCGAACAAGAAAAAGGTGCCAAACAAAGCCTAGGCGTTAACGTCAAATGCCTAATCGGATAATCGCAAGACCACTTTCGAGA
Source organism: Platanus orientalis (assembly GCA_025762735.1). NCBI lineage: Eukaryota > Viridiplantae > Streptophyta > Magnoliopsida > Proteales > Platanaceae > Platanus > Platanus orientalis. The sequence continues at coordinate 1,272 of JAOXJP010240606.1, read as the reverse complement.
GATTCATGAGGTCAAAACGACCCAATCCTTACCAAGTAATCATATACAAAATTGTTGAAGTATATTAATTTGTCTCTCCTAACACCTTAGGCTTTGTCTATTTCCCATCAATTGCCTAGGAAAGATAATTCTCGGAAAACCAGCTTATAATATGAATGAATGAGAAAGGGAACCAAAATCTGATTTTCTTTCCGAATATTGTCTATTACCGTATGATTCTTAGAAAGGAAAAAAAAAAGTAGTTTTTTAATAAAATGCAAGTGAAACAGGGAATCATTAAAACAACTCTGCCCGTAAGGGCAGCTTTAAACTTCAAGGAGGCACTGCAGCTGCTCCTAGCTAGAAACATATAGTCACCTCTCTTCCTCCAACAAATTCCACCCTGCAGATGTCATTCTCAAGAACGGAGCCTGCAAGGCTTTCTCTGAGATATCTCTACTCTTGCAACTTGCAAAATTTCAGAACCAAACTAGATAAACAGAGTAATCGTTTCGTCTTTGTAATCTTGAAATCTCTCTTCAACTTTAACACAGATTGCAAATGCAATCTCTTATTTCTTGATGGCTCCACTAACGACCACTAACGAACCCTATCGTCATTCTTCATCACAAAATCTCTCCAGAGATTGCTGTCATATTCAGTCACATGGGTAGATTTGAATGCATATTCTCAACAGCGGTGGATCTAAATGCATATTCTCTACACAGTTGGTCGGTTCTCCCTAACGGTGATGGTGACACTGGCTGCAGTTGGCTTGAATATATGCAAAATCAGATTTTTTTTCTTCAGTTGTTGATGGAGTAGCTCAAAGCTCTTTTTGCAGCGGGCGATACCCTCGTCGTAGCTGCCGAGACCTTTGGACTAGTTGGGCTTGACATTGACCATCTTGTTCACTTCAACAAGTGCTTCGCTGTTATAGGTGACCGTTGGAGAGTTTTCGTCTGGAAAACAATAAATCCGACCATTTGGTCGGAAAAAGAAAGTTCTTATAAATGGGCATAAAAGGCATTGATTGGGAACGCACGACATTCGAGGGTGGTTTTCTAATCTAATCAGATTGTAAGAAAAGCCCATTTCCTAGGAAAAAAAAACAGTTTTCCTAGGAAAACTGATAGGTTGACACGAAACAGACACGGCCTTAAGGTTTTAGGAGAGTTGGTTAGTTTACCATTAACATGGTATTAGAGCCAAGTTAGGTTTCAAGTTCGAAACTTTGTGGAAGCATTTTCTCGGACATAGAGCTCCCCGAGTGTGTTCCCAGGAGAGAACAGT
>JAOXJP010240605.1:11075-37857 GCA_025762735.1 Platanus orientalis | reverse complement strand
GAACCCGAAAAAGACCAGGATAATTTTCGATCAAACTTATGCATGTAAACAATTAAAACCAAAACAGAGAAAAAAGAAAGAAAGAAGGATTTTAAAGAATATAATAACAAATAAAACAATTAAAAAAAAAAAAAAAAAAAGCAATCTCAACTTAAACTGTCAGTTCGGAAGGGTATCCTCACCTAAAATCCAACAGAATTCACAAACTCAATATTATAACACAAACAGAAAGAAACAATTGAATTATACTATACATCAAAATAAATAATGTCTTTGATGTTAACACAGTCATTATATAATTAAAACCCTTTAAACTAGCAATCACAGACAAACAATTCAATAACAATTAAACTAAAAAAAAAAAAAAACTAATCATAGCTTAAAACCCATTAGAACCACTAATCTCTACATAAACAAGGAATTTTTTTTTTCTTTCTCACCAACAGATATGGCGTTCTGAATTTCAGCACACTTAACAACAACATCATGACCGTCGATATTCTCTTCTTCATCTTCTAATAATTTCTCCTTACACCCATTGTTCACACCAGACACAGAGTCACCTGAAACCTTAACTTTTGAAACCAAAAACCACTGCAACAGAGCAAACCCAATCCCAATAACGCTAGCCACAGGTATCAGAATCTGTGTCACAGTTTCCCCAATCAGACCCATCTCCACCAAACCAAACCAACCCACTTGAAAGGATTTCTGCTGTGGTTTGTTTAACCAGCTGAAATGAAGCACGTCTATCTAAACCACTGCCTCAGCAACTCTAAAACCACCTTCTATCTGTAAGAAGCTTATCTGAACGGTTTTGTGTCAGACAGGAGCCTTTAAACACACTCTCAGCCCATCCCAGGTGCTAGTTTTAGCGCCTTGTTTGCTGAGAAAATTACAAAACTAAGGCGGTTTCACTATCAATCCCCAAATTTTCATTTTTTCGTTCATCAAATGGTATTTTTTGGGAAAAAATGACATAACTACCCTATACATTTTTGGTGATAACTCATGACTTGTCCTGAGTTTTCTTTATTAATCTTTATTCCGGAAAACTCGTGCTTACATGCAAACGTGATGAAAACAATCCGTACTCGCATCTCTAACTAAGTTGATTGTGATATGGCCTTTTGAAGGGAGAGATGTCAGGGCTTTTTAAGTCCTTTGTGCAGCATTCCTCTAATATAAATACACGAGTAGACATGTTTTGTCCAGGATGAAAATTCAACCTCTAAAGGGTTGGAAACGGTTTCCAGTTGTTCAGATTTTCAAATGCCTTGGATTTGAGATTTAATTGTTTGGATATCTTTGAACTAAAATAAAAATGAAATTTATAACTCGTTTAAGGTGGATTCATATGGATTTATATTCATCTTAATGAAGAAGAGAACAATATCATTTGGTTGGATGCTCAAAATTGTTAATGGGTGAATAAAAAATTATTTCTAAAAATGTTCAATCAATTACTAGTTAAAAGATATAAAACTTGAATTGTTCCACGTTGGGTAGCCTAAAAAATTTGAAGATTTATATACATATAATAGCCTTACATAAAAACTTGGGTTTTAAGGGGTACCATAGTTTTGTGAAAGGGGGAGGACCTAACCAACATGGGTTAAGTCTAAAAACACACACATGCGTGTTCCACACTAGATTGGGTCAATAAAAAAAAAAGTAATTTTTATTATTTTTATTTCTCCTAAAAACAATTAAACCTAAGGGAACATGTTTATTCGAAGTACATTTTACCTTATTTGAAGTGCATTTTACCTTTTTACCCTCATAATTATTTGAAACGAATAATCATAAATGTGACTATTAAATCACACATTTTAACCCCTTGTCTGTTTCAAATAGACATGAAGATAGCTACAATTGCATATTTTTACTTTTGTAAATATTCAAACATCATAAATTGTGTCTCTATGCTTGCTCCGAATAAACATGAATAAGTTTATAAATATATTTGTCTTTCTTACATTTAGAAAATTCAAAATTAAGCATCATAAAGGATATCTGAAATTAAGCATTATATAATACATTATAATGTTTTGTTGTAAGAAAGAGAGTACAACACAAATTTGATCACCCTTTTTCTATGTATATTAGATCATTGCATCCTTAAAAGCAGATGTTCCAGAAGTTCGTAAGTACAATTGTGAGGTTTTCAATTCATCCAAACAAGTAAGATGTTCCATTCATTTTATTTTTAAATCTTTTATTTATATGAGATAAATACTTGTTTATAAAATTACATATGATATAGATTTAAAAATAACTCATTGAAAACAAATTAAGAGGCATTGTTTCCATTTTTTTTTCCCAATCACATGTTACACAATGCCTGACGCAAGAGGGTTACCAGAAGAAATCCGTTTAGCATTTGAAGGCACTATGGTCTTTTCGTTTTAAACAAAAAATCAAAATTATAGAGGAATTAAAATTTACAAAAAGTACTTATCAATTGGAAGACATGGCGACATTTTGGTGGTTTTGTGGATGAGAAGGGGCATGCTATTTGATTCTTCTCCAGCGTATAGCGCGGATGACTGACTCGGCCTCTACTAATCAAACCGACCGGTCCCAACCGTCAGTCTTATGCCGCGTTGATGTTTCCCAAATAATTTTATAGTTAGATTGCATCTTCTACGGCTTTGCCTTTAAACAGTTTTCGTATACGGCTTTTCTTATCCCCAAGATCTTCTCCTGCTCGCAATAATTCTTACAACCTTTTTGGGACCCCACGTGCCCTCAAAAAGTAAAAAATTACCTTCCAAAAGAATTACTTTTTTACTTTTTTTTGGAAGCAGGACATCACTTGACTTCTTGTGAGCAAAAGAAGATCTCATCTACTTTTCTCAAGATACAACCGACACGGATTTAACATACAAAATTCCTAAATTGTATAAATAATGGTAGAAAGGAACGTAAGTAAATACAAGTGGCAAATTTATAGATAAGTAACAGGTCAAAATCACATTTTCTTACTCTTCAATTGATATTTAATTTCATCACCGTCAAAGTCTTTGGCCCATTGATTATAAATCAAGTAAACTTCATAAAACTAATAATAAACGTGCCCTCAAAACAAAGGGCTTAGAAATTTTTTAAATTAAATTATTATGAAAGCTAAGGTAGATTTTTAACTTGATATTAGAATTATGGTTTTTTTTAATCTTAATTACTATTATGAAGGAAAATCAAATAAAAAGGAATAATTGGAGTCCAGATCAACTGTTCTCCAAATGTGACATGTATACAAAAAATTTAAAATTCTATCCAAATTTAGGTGAGAGTTTTAAACTTTTGTATACATGTCACGTTATAGACACTCATTGCACAATAATGTAATTCAACTTGCCACAGAGTTACCAAAAAAAAGGCCTTACTACAAAGTTTCATGAGTGGAATAATAGTTACAAGGTTCTCTCTTCAATTGCCACGTGTCACGTATGGAAACGGGACTAAAAAGATTAATTAATCTAGATGTTAGCATGATTGGACGATTCTTAAACCAGATAACTTTAGAGCCTTGGAACTATTTTTCATTTTTTTTCACCCTTCCAAATGAATAAATTAGAAATACTCAACTGTCATCATTTGATAATTCTGATTTTTGTATAAGCAATCCCTTAGGCCGCGGGGGCTCTCTCTTTGCAACACTACTTAAATGTGATTTAAAGACTTTGAATATAAGGAATGCCCATAAGTCCACACACAGCCACAATGGAATAGGTTTTTTAAGTGGGCAACTTAATTAGATTTCTTCGAGGGTAACTTCATTTATTTTATTATTTTAGCCACCTCAACTAAGCTTGCACATGAAAGATTTCTTGGTGACTTAGATTTCATTGCAAGGTGAACCACCTAGTAAACCCATGGGCTACTTAACCAAATGGTATTACATTTGACGAATAAATAATTACTTTCATGAGGCTGGTATACCCATTGCAGTAATTGAAAACAAATAGAATCTACCTGAGAGTTCAACTGTTAAGTTTACAAATTAGAACTCATGATCCTCTCATAATTGCAAGAATTCTTGTGACCAGTGTTGAAATATAATAAGTATATTAACTTTAACATCTCCTACAATCTTAGGGCTTTAGGAGAGATGGTTAATTGCTTTATTTCAAATGGTATCAAAACAGGTTTTAGGTTGCGAGTTCAAATCTCTCCATGGACACAATTATTCTCTTTAATTATCTGTGAACATGTATGCACCTTCTATGGGCTCATACCTAGCTAGTTCCCCTGCATTTATTGTTCAAGAGTGTCTCTCTTAAGGGGGAGTGCTGAAATATATTAAGTATATTAACTCTAACCTTTCCTACAATCTTAGGGTTTTAAGACAGACTATTAATTGCTTTACTTAAGATGGTCCTTATGGGTGGGATGAGTGTTGTAGCATCGTAAATAAGTAGTTTGTAGGTTGGTCAAACAGGGATTGATATATCGGTACTTTTGGTGAACAATATCCTTGTCAATACATGTAGGATATGTCAGTGAGTTAGAAAAGAGCTCAAATAATGGTAAGACTGGGCATTGTACATTTATACCTTCAAAAAAATTGAAAATTACAATCCAAAAAAGTGATTTGGAGTATGTGTGCACCTCTCTTAATTGCAAAAATTATTGTGATTAGGAGAGGATCCAGGTGCACAAATTAGACAACTCTATTACTAGAAGACTATGATCTACATCCCTTAATGATAATGTATGAGCATACTTGTTTAATATTTTGCATAAAGATACTCTTTGAGAATATATATGTCATAGGTCAAGCGTTAAAGCCAATAAAATGATGTTGGGTATGGCTTTTATTTCAGCTATTGGATCTTAGAAAGTTCCTACAATTGGAACTTATATTGGAGTTTAGAGACTCCTTGAATGGAAAGACTCTTTGACGATGCTAAGGTAAGGTAAAAACCCTAATATAAAATTAGAAAATAAAGAGAAGAAATTGAGAGAGGTAGCCGTATAGGTGAATTTTCCTCTTGGGTTTCTTCAGAGTTTAAGAGTGTGTGAGAGAGAGGGTGTACAAGGGGACATGGTGTGGGTTTTTGGGTTTTGAAAATCACACTTTTTTGTACGGATTTACATTCTCATAGTGAAGAAACTTGTTTCTCTCCCATGGGTATAGGCACATCACTGAACCACATAAATCTTGGTGTCTTACTTTTCTATGCTTTGATCTCATTTATTTTATTTTTCTTGTTATTCATATTAAAATATTTGTTGTGAAACACAACAACTGGTATCAGAACTCTAGGTTGTGATTGAGATTTTTTTGGTATGGTGACAAGGTATGAAGTGAAGAAATTCAACGGGTATAACAACTTTAGTCTATGGCGCATGAAGATGCGTGCGTTGTTAATTCAACAATGACTAACCAAGGCAATGGTGGAAAAGAAAAGCTTCATGCGACGATGTTGAAAGACGAAAGGGAGGAACTTAACCTCAAGGCACTCTGTGTGATTCAATTGTGCCTAGTCGATGAAGTGTCACAAGAGGTTGCAGAAGAGAAGTCTGCAGCTGGGCTGTGGCTCAAGTTAAAGAGCCAATACATGACCAAGTCTCTTATGAACATGTTGTATTTGAAACAACGCCTCTATATATTGAGGATGAAAGAAAGTATGTCTCTGAAAACTCATCTGGACGAATTCAATAAAATCATTATGGATTTGAAAAACATTAATATTAAGAGTGATAATGAGGATCAAACTATCATTGTTTTGTACTCTTTACTTACATCATATAAACACTTTGTTACGACCTTACTCTATGAGAAAGATACCATCTCTATGGAGGATGTTAAAGCATCATTGCATTATAGGGAGTTGAGGAAGAAGGTATTTGAAGAAGAGGGTGAGGGGCAAGTAAAAGATCTGTTTGTGGGAAGAAGAACAAAGAAAAAATGTTCTAGAAGTGATAAATGTTAGTTTAGAGGAAAGGAAAATGTGTGGTGTTTTCGTTATAGAGAATATGGTCACATGAAGAGGGATTGTCCAAAATGTGTTGCTAGGAAGAAAAGTGATAGTCCTAGAACAACATTGGTAGAAGAATATGAAGAGTACATTGGAGATGTTCTCATAGTTTCCAAAAGTATGAACACATTTTCTCATGATGAGTGAATATTATATTTTGGTTGTCCTATTCATATTTGCTTCAGGAAAGAATATTTTGGTTTGTTCCAAGAGAATAAGATAAATTTTGTTTCTTTGGGTGATTGGTCAAGATGTGACTTCACGAGTATTGGGATGGTAAAGATCAAGATGTTTAATGGAGTGATTCGTACTTTGGATGTTGTGACATATGTCTCAAAGATGCAAATGGATTTAATATTCTTAAGCAGATTGGATTCCAAGGATTGCAGGTATTCAACTGCAGTCCTGATGAAGGGAGAAAAATGTGGTGATGTTTTGTATCGTTTGATGGAGAATACAGTGATTGACGGTGTTCCTTTGACCTCGATAGGTAACTGGAAACAAGATGCACAGAATAACTAGCGTTGGTGTCTGGTCTCTTTTACGGATGCAGCAAAAAGAGCTGATGTAGGTTTACAGGTGGTAGACGATGGTGAGACAATTTATGCAATTAGAGAGGATGAATCAAGGTCCTTCTCTAGAGTTGACTAGGCAAGTCAGCTCGGGATAGCTACACGTGTGCATTGGTCATGTTATGATCAAATCAAATAGTGTCAGGACCGAATTGATTCGATGGTATGTGTAGCAGTGGTTCTTCAAGGCTAATGATTGTTCGTGGTAATAGTAAACATGATATGATTCAAGTTCGAGGTGGAGGTGCACTCCAAACATATATGATGCAAAGTTTACTAAGAAGGATGTGCATGTTTTTTCTCCAAGGTGGTTTCAGAATGTGAGCCAAGGTGGAGTGTGGTGCACATGTCATAGGTCTATGTTTTAGCAAAGATACAGGTGAAGTTAACTTCAACAAGAAATCTTCTAAGAGGTTGAAAATAAAGCCAAGATGGAGATTTGTTGGGTATGGCTTTTATTTCAACCGTTCGATCTTAGAAAGATCCTACGGTTAGAACTTATATTTGACTTTAAAGACTACTTGAATGGAAGGACTCTTTGACAATGGCTAAGGTAGGGTAAAAACCCTAATATAAAATTAGAAAATAGAGAGAAGAAATTGAGAGAGACAATCTTATAGGTGAGTTTTCCTTTTGGGTTTCTTCAGGGTTTGAGAGTGTGTGAGACAGGGTGTACAAGGAGAAACGGTGTGGGTTTTTAAGTTTTAAAAATCACACGTCTTTATATGTATTTACATTCTTATAGTGAAAAAATTTGTTTCTCTCCCGTGGACATAGGCACATCCCGAACCACATAAATCTTGGTGCCTCTTATTTTTCTGTATTTTGATCTTATTTATTTTATTTTTTTTGTTATTTACACTGAAATATTTGTTGCAAAACAATAAATGATCTAACCATTTGATTTATTGACCTTTTCTTTTGAGTCATTCATAAGGTTTAAAACATGGGTCACAATTCAATAAGGCATCTCATGTAAGGATTGTTTAATTGGTATGTATTCATACCAATACAAGGAAAGCCATGGGTGTAAGCCTTGTCTATTACAAGGTAAACCATGAGAAAAGGTGATAAACCATATTTTAACCCCACTTTCATGTTGTCTTATGCATAGGGATATCATATGAGAATATTTGGTAAAACTACATAGGGTGTTGAACATTTCCCATGTTTTCCCATTTTTTCATATATTTGATCATTCAACTATTTCTACCAAAATGATGGGAATAAAAGGGAAAAAGAAAAGAATGAAATGAACAACAACTATTTTTTTCTTTTGCTTTCCCTCCTTTTCCCATGGTTTACCTTGTAACAGACAAGGTCAAGTGATTCTAATTTGATTTCAAGGTGCCTAATGTGAGAGAATCCTAATTTAATCATTATATATCAACACCAAAAAAAATATAAAAAATATTACAAACTTTTCATGCTCTTAAAAATACGTGTAAGGCACTTGTAAATCATCACTAAACATCATTAGAACTTAAGATATTTTGGGCAACATGAGGAAGACAAGATATAATGTGAGGTTGAGAGTGAGAAGGAAGAGAAGACAGAGATTGAATTAGTGTTCACTTGAATATCGCTTTCAATGGGTGGATAAGGAAGATGATAAGAGAGACAAACTTCTTTGATCAACGGTTGTGATAATATTAGTTTCTTGAGTATCAAGGTTATTAAATACTTACCCTGTTAAAAGAGAAAGACGTGTTGGATTAGATTGATAGATACGTGTGACGTGGTCGCTGCTTCTCTAAGCAATGAATGGGGTAGGCTTATCTAGAGAGCATGAGGTGTAGTCAAAACCTACTAGTTTTAAGATAACTACCATTCAGCGCTCATGATTGGCATTCTGGCGACTTAGGATTATTGGATCCTCTACGACAACCATACATTAGATCGTAAAAATCATCTCACAGATATTTCTAAAGATAGGTGTTATAATAATTTATATTCGTGTATCTACTGTTAGCCTGTTTGGCAGCCACCTGTAATGTAATAATTTCATTTGAGTTCCTCAAAGCATATATAGCCAATGAGGTGATGGTTTATAATGAATTCATTGAAATTTATTCTGATTTGTTAACTATTATTAGAAATGAAATCATCTTAGTTTTTTTCAATAAAACGAAATAATTAATATTATCGACGATAAATCTGAATGAATTCATTACAAATCAATTATGGTGGTTACAAAAGTCTTAGAAAACTCAGATAAAATGATTATAATACAGGTGACTGCCAAATAAAACTTAAGATAATTTTTATTTTTAAAACCTATGATAATTTGAAAATCTTGATTTTCGATTTTCTCCAATTCCAAATGCAAAGATAAACATGAGCCATGGCAGCTCATTTGGTCTAGGTCTAGCACTTGGCACTCCTCTCCTCCAAGTTGGCTGGGGAGGAAACTAGTTGATGATGTCCAGGCAACCTCTACTCATGGTTCTCACCTAAAACTAGTTGATGATGTCCAGGCAATCTGTAATTAGGATTCTCTCCTGCGTTGCAAGATGTTTTGTGACACCCAAGGTGCACACATTATCCAAACAATGAACAACACCTGAATCTTTTGGAGTACTTACGCATTGGGCATTGCCATATGTCTTGGCTTTGGTTGAATGAATCTTCCATTAGTTTTTTTTTTACTAAAATACATGGCCTTGTAACATTATAATTTGACAAGGGTATTTTGATAAATACGCATGATACTTATTTTCAATGTATTTTTTTTTTAGAATAAATGTTCTACTCCTACTCCCCCATTTTCCCAAACACGGCTTTGGTGTATAGTGTTAAAACTATAAAAATGGTAATAATAATGTTCTATCCAGGATGTATCTTTGCCCCCTCACAGGGAGGTGTGTGGGCCCCATGCAGTGAATCGTACATCCTGGACAGAACATTATTTTTGTTTCAAAGAAAGCATCACTGCTAGCCTGTGTCTGGAAACACAGGGGAGTAAAACATTTGCTCTCTATTACAAGGGGAGCAAATATTCTGTTCCCAAATTGTCTACTCCCCCATGGTCCCAAACACAGGTTGACACGTGATGCTTTTTTTTAAAACCTTTTCTTCTTACGTGTTTAACCCTATACAGCGAAACCCGGCCTTTGTGCCCGAGAACATGGGGGAGTATACAATTTGGAAGTAGAACATTTGCTCCCTATTAGAAGATCCTCTTATATTTCATATGCAATCATCAAAATACCCCTTACTGGGCATTATGTAGCATGCTAAATGGAATTGCCGGGTTTTCTCTCAATTTGAAATGGAGATCACTCACTCATGGGAGAATATCCTACTCTTGACCTCAAAGGCCAGTTTTTGCCAAATGGAGATCACTCACTCGTGGGAGAATATCCCACTCTTGATCTCAAAGGCCACTTTTCTTTTGTGGTATGGATCTCAAAGGCCAGTTTTTGCCAGCACTTTTCTGAGAGCAACTGTGGACTCAAAAATCTCCCTAGTTTAACATACAACAAGTATCTATAGCACGACACGTATATAAAATTTAAAACTTCCATCTAAATTTGGTTGAGGTTGAAGTTTTAAGCTTTTTATATACTAAGAATAGTTGCAAGTTAATGTATTTAAATTTTACACAGAAGATCCAGATTCGTTTTTGTGTCCAATCCATTATGGATTGGGAGAGATTAGGTCTATGAATTGGGCCGGGCAAGATCAGCCCAAAATGTTTTATATATGCCCAAACTTGGCCTGAACCTAAATTCAGAACTCAGCCCGTTTTACAACAACAGCATCAGGCTGCCCGAACTAAAATTCTCTCCTTAGCCTTTGGGCTGATTTTAAGCCCCAAACTGCCCCTAAATGCATATTACATGGGCTTTTTTGAACAATTGATACCTTAAACTATTTGATGATGGTAAATTTGTTAAAAATATATAGACCCACAATAATAATAATAAAAATATTATTTGTTATCTACTTGGGCCGGGCCAGTCCAATTCAGGTCAAAATTGAGCCTGACCAAACTTGGTCCGAATAAAACTTAGGGCCTAAAAGCTGGAACCAAACTCAGCTCATCCTGAAGTTAGGTTGGCCCAACCTGACTATTTTTGGGGCTGGACATGTTAGGATTTAGGCCAGCCCAGCCCAATTGATACACTTAGGCGAGATACATGGCAAACATAGTTTTGAGAACCGGACTGGCCATCAAACTGGTCCAATCAGGTTTGACCATCAGTTTACATGATATAACCATGGTTCGCTTCAAACATAACACAAATGTAATAAAAAACCAAAGAATAAAATAATTCATAATGCATTAGAAGGCTTATGACCGGGTTTTTAATATTTAGACATACCAAAAAATAAAACAATTCATAGAAAGTGAGATTGGAATTTGGAAATACATATTTCTATTTTTTTTCTTCTTAATTTGCTAAAAAAATAAAAATAAGTTGGTTTAATTAGAAATGGGTTATATTTTTTTTTCAGTTTTGACCGGTTTTGCTGGTTATATGCAGTTGTTGGGAGATTACAATTTTAAGCTTCTATAGACACATTTATTAGACAAGATTATACAAACGGATAACATGTTGTGATGGAATAGACCCAAGGTCCATTCCTAGGGTTGTAAATCCTGTCAAAAACCTTTATTTTGAAATCTTTTTTTTTTTTTTTTTAATTTTCTTGAGGATCGAATAGAGTAACTCTATAGCCAAGATTATAGAATCAAATACTATTCTAAAATCTTTTTTCTTCAGGATTGAATACAGTAAAACTCTATAACAAAGATTATACAAATTATATAACCAAGTAGAAGATTCCAATTAAATGATTTTTGTATAGTTTTGTTGACGGGAAATCAGTGGATTTTACTTATGCATTTCATAACATTTTGTTAACCTTTGTTATGTGAATAGTGCACTACTTTTTGAATGATGGTTGCTGAGGAAATATTTTTTGTGGTTATATGTTTGTGTCTTCTCCAAGGTTGTTCCTATCTTTGTTTTATCCAAGACTACAGCAGGTGTTTTTGCACAACCTTTCTCTGGAGTTCATACTTGAGTTTAAAAAAGCATCATTTTGTTGATTTTTATTCATACAATATATATATTTTTTAAGTAGTAAAAGCAATACTTTATTGAAAATCAAATCAAACAAAGGAAAACAACAAAGAAGAAAACAAACAACAAACAGACCCTCACCAAGGAAAACATTGTGTTTCTGAATGTTGATATAGGATGTGCTGCAGTGTTTCTGGATGTTAACATTGTGTTTCATAATGGAAGCTAGAAATATATTTGCGATAGCCATATCCTCAAATCAACTCAAAAAACCTGTATGGGGTGGGTACACGATTCTTGATCTGTTATTTCACTATCTTTAGTGCCATACCTTTTGTTAAATTGTCACTATTCAGAAAGTAAAGTGCCATACCTGACACCCCTGGTGCTAGTCTTGCAGTAAAAGGACTACAGTAAATCCGCTTTACAGGTTTTTCATATCGACTGATATCCTATCGATCTTTCTTTTTATCCTTGTAGAGCCTTCACCCTGCACTTGGTCTTCATCATATAACTCAATCAACTTACTATCGTTTTGTCCCTATATTTGTTGAAATCCTTTGGCTATTATTATACTTAACCAAAATTAGGGTGTGGCTAAATTACAACTATTATTATTATTTATTTTATACAGACAACAAAAAGGATGACCATATTAGTGGTTTCGGGTTGCCCTTAACCCTAACCTAGCCAATTTTAAATTTGATTGGCTTTTCCCAATCCCGTCAGTAATCCAACCCATTGTCAAGAAAATCTAACCCATTGGTCAGTGAGGTGAGCCTTACCCAAGTTGCAGCACTAGTTCTTTCTCCTAGATGAAAATAAAGGGGCGATATCCTCTGCGACGTGAAGATTTGTGCCGGGCTTGGAGCCCCATGAATGGTGGCTTCAAGCCCAGCATAAATCTTCATCTCGCAGAGGATATCAACCCGAAAATAAAGGAGATTTGGAGTAGGATCAGATGACCACCTGCCACGATTTAATTGCTTTCTCTTGGGTGATCGAAAAGAGAAACTAATGAGAACACCCATGATTGGCGATTGTCACAATGGGCCAAAAACAAAACCAGAAAAATAAAAAAGAAAAACTAAAATTTCATCCCCTTTAACAGGAGGAATTAAGTGAAAGCTCTTGAAATCAACCCACTCTTGGATAGATTGGAAGAACATATTCTTGGCCTCTAATATCAAGTGTGTAGTGTGATGGCAATAACTTAAAGTGAGCACAGGTGACACGACTCCAGATAGACGCAATCAACTGAAATTCTAATTAAACCCTTTGTAAAACAAGTGCATTCAATACAACAAATAATAATGAAAATAAAACATTATTATAAAAATAGATTCTAGAGACAACATTGGATTTTCCCAAAATTGACAGAGCATGAGAGGGAACTAATTCATAAAATACTGCTGATTATGGATTCTAGTGCGTTTCATTGAAAAAACACACACACACACACACACACAAGTCCTTTCTGAGAGGAATGAAAGAAAAACGCTTCTCATTAATGTACAATGGAATGTGAAAAGGAAAGACAATAACCAACAAGGCCATTTTCATTTTCCAACATGGGAGCAAAATTGCATTACAGAACAAACGTCTTGGAAAGGACCAAAATAATCCCCCAAAAGGATATGCTACCCTACACCTTCTCAACTGACTCTTAAGTTAAAAAACAAGAAAGAAAAAAAGTATATATATAAACTGAATAAAAAAGAATTAAAAACAAAACTTTTGAATACTCATTAGCCTGAGTCAAGAGAAGTGTATACCAGCCTGGTTAAACAAAGACAGTAGGTACAAGAAATCCACTTGTGTGAGCTTGGAAGATCTCTTCTCCTCAAAGTCTCCCTGCTTCAACACATTCAGAACTTCATCTTTGAAATCAGACCCCTCCCCCCTTGTATCACCATCCTCGACCTCCATCTCGTCCTCATCTCTTCCATCTTCAATTTCTATATTCAGGTCCTCAATGGCATCTGCAAGAACAGATGCATCCACAGCCATCTCTGTGTCCGAAGACCCAATCTGTGAGAGTCGTAGTGCTTGCAAGGTCTTGCAGTTCTTCTCCAGCAAAGAGAGGACACTCTTCTGCCTGAAAATCGAACCTAGGGTTTTATTCTTTCTATTGAAACAAAGTCTGATCAATCCATCCCATTCCTTAAAATTAACAGGTGGGAGTGGTTTTCTTGGCTCAATTCGGACCACAGAGGAATCAACTTTAGGTGGAGGTCGGAAATTGTTTTTTCCTACTTTGAGAAGATGGGAAACACGGGCCAGGAGTTGGGTGTTTACTGAAAGACAACAGTAAAGATTATCTCCAGGCTGAGCGACAAGTCTCATGGAAAATTCCCTCTGAAACATGATGACTGCACATCTGAAGGCTGGCTGGTGTGACAACAACTTGAAAGTGAGAGGAGAAGAGATTTGATAAGGGATGTTTGCCACACAGATATCAAAATAGGGAAGATCACACTTGAGCACATCCCCTTGGATAACCTGTACAAAATCATGAATCATGGAGAATGATAACTTTGCTTAGTTTTATACTCACATTGTATACATCAGTAGCACATGTACAAAGAACACACAGGAGGAACACAGGAAGACAACATTCCAGAATGGATCAAGGTAATTTCCAAACAGATTAAGGAGGCTCAGATACCCCTATTACAAAGGTTAGTTTGGTCACTTTAAAACAAAGATATGACTCGAAGACAATGCTATTTTACTACTTCCATGAAGATGAGTTGATCTTTGTGCAAGTCATCAATATGCCAGTCATTGGGGGAATTCAGGAATATTGGAAATCAAAGGAAAATGAGATCATGAATCAACAATTTTCTAAATGCTTTAAAGTATATGACATTAGTACATACATTTTTTTTTTGGAGAGATGACATTAGTATATACTTGAAATCAAAGTACTCTGTATACATATCAGAATACTAAATCTGATACTTTTTACCTTGGCATTAAAGAAGAAATACCCATATTGATCTTGTACAAGACCGAGATGAAACATTGACAATTGTGTGATACACAATAGACAAACCAAGAGTCTCTTGCTAGAGTGGCTTGCAGAATCCCCTCTTTAAGTGGACGTCACAGATTCCATTCCCATGAGGACGTCTGGTGGATTGATATCCTTAGTTGCACCCAAGATCTTGACTGCCTACTAATGGATCCTAGGGGCTCCCACAGAGGGCAGGGGATGCACAAAACATGTACTTTTACATAACAATCAGGGTTGGATTACAACCATATCAGTCAAATAGCTACGTCATTTAGCCCACTGTATACACAGTCCATAATGTGAGATTTAGTTGCATCCAAATTGCCAGCACCCTACCAGCTCTGAACCCCAATCTGATCCAATTGAATCAGGGTCCAATACCAATATTCTAATCTTTGACCTCCACATGGTATACTACTGCATAATTATCCAAAAAAAAAAAAGAAGGTATACAACAGCATAAAATGTGTCTAGCTTGTTTTTGGCGTTGGAGAGTAAGGATTATCATGCATAACATAGCCATCCCGAGTAGCTAGACAAGTCATGTACAGGACTCAAAACTGATTATACAATGAAGATGATGATGCCCCATTTGATGGAAGATGAAGCAGTCATATAATGACAGATGATTATGGAGGGCTTAACAACATATTCCTCCATGGTGATCTCCTTGAAGAAGTCTTTATGACTATTCCAGGGGGAGAGTAGAGTTTGTCGCCTCAATAAATCCTTATATGGGCTAAAATAAGCATCTTGGCAGTGGTTTTTTGCTAAGCTCTCATCCACACTTCATGATACAGGTTTTATCCAATCTAAGGCAGATTACTCTCTATTTACTTGTTTGATTGGTTCCTCCTACACTGCTGTGCTTGTTTATGTTGATGGCATTATCATCGCTAGTAATGATAATACTTCCATCACTGCCCTCAAAGTCCTTTTACAAAGTCGGTTCAAAATCAAAGATCTCGGACCTCTCAAATAATTCTTAGGGATAGAAGTTAGCCAATCACGCGCTGGCATATCCCTATCACAAAGAAAATATGCGTTGGAAATACTTGAAGACAGTGGTTTACTTGGAGCGCGTCCGGCAATCTTTCCCATGGAACAAAATTTGAAGCTTAATGCTTCTAATGGGCTACTATTGGATGATCGGACCAGCTATCGCCGTTTAATTGGACACCTTATCTATTTGACCATAACACGGCTAGACATTCTTTATTCAGTGAACAGGCTCAGTCAATTTATGGACAAGCCATGTATACCGCATTTTGATGCTGCTCACCATGTCCTTTGCTACATTAAACAAACCCCTGGCCAAGGAATCTAAATTCCTCCAACAATTTGGAACTCAAAGCTTTTTGTGATTCTGATTAGGCTTGCTGTATAGAGACATGTCGCTCTATTACTGGTTATTGCACCATGTTGGGTCCTTCTCCTATATCTTGGAAGTCTAAGAAGCAATCAACAGTTTGTCGCTCTTCTGCTGAAGCGGAGTATCGTGCTATGGCCACCACATGTGAAATCGCTTGGCTTTTTCTTTTTTTTCATCTCTTATGGGATCTTTATGTCCGTCATTCACAAACGGCTACATTATTTTGCGACAACAAGGTTGCATTGCACACCAATCCCATCTTCCATGAACACACAAAACATATTGAGATCGATTGTCATGTTGTCCATGAGAAGATTCAATCAAGGCTAATTTGTATAGCTCATATTTCATCAAACCAACAAATTGTGGATGTTTCAAACACTTATTCGCAAGTTGGGTATTCTTAACATCCATACGCCAACTTGAGGGGGAGTATCACGATATATGTGTCAACAAACTCAGTCAACGTGGTCAGCACGTTTGTTGCTCAGTTAATGTGGTCAGCACATTTGTTGTTCAATCAACGTGGTCAACCCAATTCCGTGTGTCAACCAACTAATTGATAAAGATTCTCAAATTCAAATGCTTGTTACTCAGTCAAACACTTGTTGCTAAAGATAAGGTTAACTAGAAGACCACACCATGTGTGATTTCAATTTCAAATATTTGTTGAGGTCAAACAAAGAAGACTACACCAGGTGTTGTACTATGTTATAATCTCTCATTTGAAATTCTATTGCCAACTTGTATAAATACAATACACAATCAATGAAAAGATATCTCCAACTTTTCAAAATTTGTCTTGTTACGATTCCAAAGGTTAAGAGCCTAGCCTAATGTGTTTCCATCAGTCCTAAGGCTTTTGGCGTATTGGTTAGGTTCCTAACAATTGGTATCAGAGCTAACACCATGTCTTGAGCTCGAGTCAAGGAAAAGGCGACCTATGCAGAGGAAAACCTAGACTAGAGTGAAAGCCGTTACAGTGTGAAAAGGGCTACATGAGTTAGAGTGAGAGCGGTCACAAAAAGGTAGAAAATACTATCTAACCAGAGTAAAAGCCGCCACGGGTGGAAATGGCTACCTAGATAAGAGGCCAGAGTGGCGCCGTCGGTTGCGGGGTATGGTGGAATGTTACGATCCCAAAGGTTAAGAGCCTAGCCTAACGCGTTTCCATCAGTCCTATGGCATATTGGTTAGGTTCCTGTAACGTGCCTAGAGTTGCATGGTGTTAGGTCAAAGTCAAAGTTATTAGGTCAAGGTTGTTGGGATTATTAGGAGAAATATTTGGGTTGTTGAGTTTTTAGGGATTAATAAAGATTGGATCAAAGGGGTTGCCGAATAGAAAGATCCATAGTTGTTAGGATTTCATTAGGGTCTTAAGTAGCCAAGTGTCAGTCTAGTCAAAGAGTAGCTGAGATTTTCATGCCATGTAATCTATTTATATTCATTGAATGAATGAAAAAATGGAGAAAGGTTTCAACGATTGATGTTCTATAGGAGGTTAGCCCCTTCGAAGTGGCTTTATCCACAAAGTCGGAGTTCCCTCGAAAGAGCTCATTATTTTCTATTTTTCCATCTTTTTCTACTTTTACATTTCATTTTTATTCTCTTTTTCTACTTTTACATTTTATTTTTATCTCTTATTCATTGAGTACACTTCAATTGGTATCAGAGCTGAGCGATCCTAATATGACAAGTGGAACAAGAGCAGTTAAGATGGAAGAAGCGGTGCAAACTCTCCAAGAGGCTATAAAAGAGTATGGCAAGGTCTTACTGGAACAAAAAATATTCTATAAGTAATCATCTACAAGTTTGTAAAGCTTGAGTCCAACTATCTAAATAAAACATTGGCTTTAGCAGCTGATTCTCAGTGCAAACAAGGCGACCCCCCCTTTCGTTCATGTTTCTGGTAGAATACCATTCGAAGGAAATAACAATACCAAGACATCATTGGTGCCAGATTCCATTATAGACATAAGCAATAAGCGACTCAAATCCCGATGACACGAGTCACTCAGCTTGGATGATGAAAATGAATGACCTATCAAGGAAAGAAAGCTGGATTATTCAGGAAGCTTCTTGCCTCCAAAATTCTTGGATCCTTTATCGCCTGAAGAGGACACATGGTCATTTCTTCTGCTTAATCATTTAGTCAATTAGATCCTAGACCTTAACCCTGAGGACAAGGTTTCTTTGAAGGAGAAAGGAATATAACGTGCCTAGAACTGCATGGTGTCAGGTCAAGGTCAAAGTTGTCGGAATTATTAGGAGAAATATTTAAGCTGTTAAGGATTAATAAAGATTGGGTCAAAGGGGTTGCCGAATAGGAAGGCCCATGGTTGCTAAGATTTCATTAGGGTATGGAGTAACCAAGTGTCAGTTTAGTCAAAGAGTAGCTGAGATTTTCATGCCATGTAATCTATTATTTATAATCATTGAATGAATGGAAAAAAAGAGAAAGGTTTCAACCATTAATGTTCTATAAGAGGTTAGCCCCCTCGAAGTGGTTTTATCTAGAAAGTCGGAGTTCCCTTGAAAGAACCTATTATCTTATATTTTCTCATCTTTTACATTTTTTTTTTAATCTCTTATCCATTGGGTAAATACAACGTGCCTGGAGCTGCATGATGTCAGGTCCAGGTCAAGGTCAAAGTTGTTAGGTCAAGGTTGTTGGGATTATTAGGAGAAATATTTTGGTTGTTGAGTTGTTAGGGATTAATAAAGATTGGATCAAAGAAGTTGCCGAGTAGGAATGTCCATGGTTGTTAGGATTTCATTAAGGTCTTAGAGTATGGAGTAACCAAGTCTCAGTCTAGTCAAAGAGTAGCTGAGATTTTCATATCATGTAATCTATTTATATTCATTGAACAAATGGAAAAAAGAAAAAAGAGGTTTCAACCATTGATGTTTTATAGGAGGTTAGCCCCCTCGAAATGACTTAATCCAGGAGGTTGGAATTCTCTTGAAGGAGCTCATTATCTTCCGTTCCCAATTGAAGTGCACTGAAATGGATAAGAGATAAAAAGGAAATGTAAAGTAAAAAAAAAGATGAGAAAACAAAAGATAATGAGCTCTTTCGAGCATAGATCAAAATATCAGGACCGAGATCAGACAAAAATCTTAACAACCATGGACCTTCCTACTCGACAACCCCTTTGACTCAATCTTTATTAATCCTCAACAACTCAACCCAAATATTTTTCTTAATAATCACGACAACCTTGACCTGACACCATGCAACTTCAGGCACGTTACATACTCTTCCCCTTAAAAAAAAAAAATTGTCCTTAAGGTTAAGGTCTGGGATCCGGTTGGAGGAACAATTATGCGAAAGAAATGACCATGTGTCTTCAGGCGATAAAGGGTCCAAGAATTTGGAGGCAAGAAGACCCATGAATAATCAAGCTTTCTTTTCTTGATAGGTCCTTCCTCTTCATCATTCGAGCTGAGCGACTCTGTGTCCTCAGGATTTGAGTCGCTACTGCTTATGTATATAATGGGATCCAACACCAACGATGCCTTCGTATCACCATTTCCTTCTAATGGTATTCTACTAGGAGCAAGAACAGAAGGGGGGTCGCCTTGGTTGCACTGAAAACCTGCTGCTAAAGCCATTGTCTTACTAAGACAGTTGGACTCTAGCTTTGTAAGCTTGTAGACGATGGTTACTTGCAGAATGTTTTTCTTCTCCAGTAGGAACGTGTCGTACTACTTCATAGTCTCCTAGAGATTCTGGGCCGCTTCTTCCATCTTAGCTGCTTTTGTTCAACTTGCCATATTAGGATCTTCCGGCTCTGATACCAATTAAAGTTATCCAATGGATAAGAGAAAAAAAAAATTGAGAGATAAACGGGCGAATTTTATTCAAAACTAGAAAAAAAGGAGCAAGGAAAACACAACCAAAGGGACCCTCATCAAGAAGATGAAAGGCCAAGAACAAAAACAAGCAAAAGAAACAAAAGCATCCAACCAAAAGGCTAGACACTACAACGCATCATTGCAAACAGGATACCACTTCCTCTCATCAAACTCCCCTCTAATGGAAATCCAATCAAACAACAAATGATAGATAAGAAATGAGATATCCTCCGGTGCTCTCGAGATGCCCTCAAAGATTCTATAATTTTTTTCCTTCCAAAGACCCTAATAGATGGTCTCCGACAGGAAAGACCAAATGGATAAGAGAAAAATGACATGTAAAATTAAAAAAAAAAAAAGATGAGAAAACAAAAGATGATGAACTCTTTCGAGGGAACTCTAACCTCCTGAATAAAACCACTTCGAGGGGGTTAACCTTCTATAAAATATCAATGGTTGAAACATATCTCATATTTTTCCATTCATTCAATGAATATAATTAGATTACATGACATGAAAATCTCAGTTACACTTTGACTAGACTGACAATTGGCTACTCCATACCCTAAGACCCTAACGAAATCCTAACTATGGACCTTCCTACACGACAACCCTTTTGACTCAATCTTTATTAATCCCTAATAATTCAACAATCCAAATATTTCTCTTGATAATCACAACAACCTTGACCTTGACCTGACATCATGCAGCTCTAGGCACGTTACATTCCCTTCTCCTTCAAAAAAACCTTGTTAAGGTCTGGGATCCGGTTGGTTGAATGACTACGCGGAAGAAATGACCATGTGTCCTCTTTAGGCGATGAAAGATTCAAGAGTTTTGGAGACAAGAAGATCCCTGAATAATCCAGTTTTCTTTTCTTGACGAGTCTTTCAGTTTCATCATCCGAACTGAGAGATTTTGTATCTTCAAGATTTGAGTCACTACTACTTATGCCTATAATGAGATCCAACAACAACGATGACTTGGTATCGTCATTTCCTTCTGACGGTATTCTACCAGGAACAGGAACGGAAGAGAACCAACTGCTAAAGCCATTGCCTTACTCAAACAACTGGACTTTAGCTTTGCAAGCTTGTAGACGATCACTTGCAAAATATTTTTCTATTCCAATAGAACCTTGTCGTCCTTCATAGTTTCCTAGAGAGTCTGCACCGCTTCTTCCATCTTAACTGCTCTTGTTACACTTGCCATATGAGGATCGTCTAGTTCTGATACCAATTGAAGTATACCCAATGGATAAGAGATAAAAAAAAAATGTAAAAATAGAAAAAGATGCGAAAACAGAAGATAATGAACTCTTTCAAGGGAACTCCGACTTCTTAAATAAAGCCACTCCGAGAGAGTTAACTTCTTATAAAACATCAATGGCTGAAACATTTCTCCATTTTTTCCATTCATTCAATGAATTTAAGTAAATAAATATAAATAGATTACATGACATGAAAATCTCAGCTACTCTTTGAGTGGGTGCTCCATATCTTAAGACTCTAATGAAATCCTAACATCTATGGACCTTCTTACTCGGTAACATCATTGACCCAATCTTTATTAATCGCTAACAACTCTACAACCCAAATTTTCTCCTAGTAATCCCAACAAGCTTGACCTAACAACTTTGACCTACTGCTCCAGACACATCACAGGCTGACCTCTTCCAGTGGTGTGGTAAGGGTGACTCTTCCTTCCTTGGCCAAATGAAATTCTCTTCCATAGCTCCTAGGGCTATCCTCGCCCAGTAATTGCCCCCTTCCCAGGGAAAAAAAATCAAATAAGCAATGCAAAATTCATCACAGACCCAACGAGTACTGCTGAACAGTAGTGTCTAGGTGCATTCTCAGAGCTGTCAATGAATATAAATATTGTTGATTAACAGGAAGAGGGTAATACAGATGTCTTATGAGCAACAGGAAAAAAAAAACCATTAAGAGGGTTCAGGTATTAGTGCTCCTACGATAATTGAGAAAAAAGAACAGTTATTAACGCTAACAGATGCAAGGCTCCTTTCTAAAGACAGGTATTGATAAAACATTCAAGGAATCAAACCAGACCAGTTGGATAAAATAACATAAATCCTAATTTATGAACAACAACCATACCTTCAAGTTATTGGAATAAGGTGTCCCTTGAAACCGACGCTGCAACTCGAGAACCATGCGAGGATCTAATTCAATGGCAATAACCGTCTTTCCAACCTCGAGTAGCTTCTTCGTGAGGTTTCCCGTACCAGGACCGATCTCGAGGATCACATCAGTGCTCTTTATTCCTGATTTCTGAACAATCGATTCGACCAGCAGGGGATTCTTCAGGATATGCTGTCCTTTCGTTTGTGGAAAGGCATGCCTCCCTGTAGATGGTTTGTTGAAGCTCGAGAGGGTTTTTCCTTCTTGATCTTCCCTCCAGCCATCGATGAAGCACGAGCATAGCTTCGTATGGAGGGAGAGAAACAGGGGTTTTAGGGTTTATAGGGTAGTTAGGGGAAATTATATTCGCACCTCAAGCTTTCGTAAGTGCAACTCGCACGACTCCGTAAGTTCCAATTATACCCTTATCTATTTTTAACTACTCCATACTATGTTTTAATATGCATACCTCAATTTGAAATTCCCTCGTTGGGGTCACCGACGATTAAATTATGCCTCTACAACGACAATGGAATCCCTCTCCCTCGCACCTCCATTCTCTCTCTCCCGTACCCCCTCCTCTCTCTCTCCCTTAATTTTTTTTCAATTTGGTGAAGTGTTCGGCGTCACGATGCCGAACTGACCCCGTACCCCTCCTCTTTCTCTCTCTCTCTCTCTCCTTAATTTATTTTTCAAATCGGTGATCTGTTCAGCGTCACGATGCCAAATGGACCCTGTACCCCCTCCTCTCTCTCTCTCTCTCTCTCTCTCTCTCTCTCTCTCCCTTTCCTTAAATTTTTTTCTTTCAAATTACTGATTCGTTCAGCGTCACAATACCGAACGCCTTTGGGTCCGTTCGGCATCATGATGCTAAACGCCTTTATGCCTATTGATGCCGTACTAAGCCGAACGGACCATAGATTTGAAAAAAAAAACTCTAAAAACTGAAGAAAAATAATTGAAAGAAAAGGAAGGGAGAGAGAGAGGGAGGAAGGGGTGTAGGAGAGGGAGATAGGGAAAAAGGAAGAGGGAGAGATGGAGGAAGAGGGAGAGAGAGAGAGAGGGAGAGGTGTGTTTACAAAATTGTTTTTAAGTTTTTTTTTCATTAGAGTTATAATTGTCATTTTAAGTTAGGGTATTTTGGAATAAAGTTAAGTGAGGTGTGTTTACAAAAACTTGAGGTGTGCATATAAGCTCCCAGATGGACTAATGGTTCCCTAAAACCACTCACCACACCTTTTTTTTTTTTTTTTTTATACCCCTCCCCTAAAACCTCCCCTACTTAAAACACCTCCACCCCTCTCGCTTCGGTGACGGTGGCAACCCACCCCCTCCCCCTCCGATGGCAACCCCCCCTCTCTCTCTCCCTCCCTCCATCCCTCTCTCTTTCTTTCTCTCCGTCCCCTGTTCTTGTTCGAGATTGCACGTTCGTGTAGGTGTCTTCCTGTTTAAACCTTCACATCTGTGCATGGGGCTTTGCCTAGACCTACACCTCCGAACAGTAGAAAAAAAAGGAAATTGAGAGAAAGAGAAAGAGAAAGAGAAAGGGAGAGGAAAAAGGAAAATAAGAGAGGAGAGGAGAGAGGCACCGGAGAGGGAGAGAGAGAATTACTAGAGAGAGATACGTTAGGGAGAGAGAGGAAGGAGGGGTATTTTGGAAAGGGGGTAAAACAGGAATAAAAAGAAGGGTGTGATGAGTGGTTTTAAAAGTGTCATTAGTTGTTTATTAAATTTTTTATTCGCTTGTTTTATACCCCCATTGGTCCACCAAATCTAATTTCCCCTCTTTTAACCTTTCCTTCTCTTACTTAAAGTGGGTTGTATCCGCTCCTCTTATCTTCTACTCCCCTCTGCATCTTGTAGGGGGAGGGCACATCAATGCCGACAAGTGAAATGCACCCTCCCAAAAAGTGAAAATCACTTGTCAGTGTTGATGTGCCCTCCCCTTGACAGGGTGCGGAGAGGAGCAGATGATAAGGGGAGCGGATACAATCCACTCTCTCTCTCCAAATTCAAAAACACATCATGGATCAAATCAATGGCTCGCCTATGCTGGCCTGTGTCAACGCACAATCATTTTCTTAAAAAAACTATAAAAAATTTGTAAGAGTAGCTCTTTCGATGGATATACAAGAAATGGATCTTCTGTGACCAAACTTGAATATAACAATGTGACATGCGCCATCAAGTATTTTCTCAGCGGTGCCATTTTTGGCCAAACCTAATTTTTGAATTAGGTTCCTTCGGTAAGACTGTAAACGTATATAAACCATGAGTCAGCCTGTGGTGGGGTCACACTCGGTGTTGCTCACAGAAGGTCATTGTTTTATGTGTTGGTTGGTACGACGTGATTCCATTGAGACCTCAATAAGTGGACGCACCCTGTGTGATTGGGCTCAAAAATTCGCATCACAAGAGATGCGACTCTCCAATGAGCCTGACGGATAAGGTTAGAGGTGGCAATTCGTTCAAGTTCGTGTAGTGTCAAGATATCCCTCAATCTGAACTTTGACCCATTAATTAATTGTGCTGAAATAGGTCAACCCGCTTTGACCCAAAGCACATTTACAATCAACCTTGCCCCACTTTTTTTGTGTTGAGTTCACGATTAAGTAATAATTCGTGTCATGTCAAGTTAAGGGGGCATATGGTTATATGGGTCAACATGAACCCGTTCAATTTATT
The DNA here is from genome assembly GCA_025762735.1 of Platanus orientalis. Classification (NCBI taxonomy): domain Eukaryota; kingdom Viridiplantae; phylum Streptophyta; class Magnoliopsida; order Proteales; family Platanaceae; genus Platanus; species Platanus orientalis. The sequence continues at coordinate 13,190 of JAOXJP010240605.1, read as the reverse complement.
AATTGTATCAAAGTGGATCAACCTAAAACACAGTTACAATCCACCCAAACCCACTTATTTTGCGTTGGATTCAGGTTGGGTTCATGTCAAACATTAACACCCCTAGATAAGGGAACCATATCCACTGTATCACTCTTTTTGTGTTCCACAAGGGCCTCATATCCCCTGCGCCGCTCCCCTTGTACGATGTTGAGGGCCGAGACACAAGGGGGGTATTATTTCACTTTTTTGGGTATGTCACATCACCCCCCAAAAGTGAAATGATACCATCTTGGTTCCCAACGTCGCAAAGGGGGGGCAGTGGGGCCCATACACTTTAGGGGGGCGGGCAGCGCAGACAATACTCTCCCGTTCCTCAAGACACAGGGCAGTGGGATCCATACACTTTTTCCATGGAGCCACCTCGCCACTTCTGTTTGTGGAACACAATAAATACAGGTGATAAGGTACGTGAACCACGCTAGAAATTATGACCAGTCTGAATGTAGGACCATTACAGCCCAATCCAGCACATGACGTGATGGGACAATGGGTATTTTGGTAAATATACTGTAGTAATCCCTGACATTTACAAAAACACCCTTTATCAGGCACTGTATTATGCTGGTACTGAGTTTTATATTTCCAGGCAAACTACTCATAAGTGTACCATCAGCAGCTATTTAAGGGGGCTTGGATTATGTGAGAACGAATCTCGTGAGAACCGTGAAAACTGCACCAGTGGGGCTGACGCATCAGTACTGAAAAGTGATTTACACCTTTTGAGAGGCACTTATTACATTTTGGCGCTGATGTGTCCGTACCCTGATGCTGTTTTCACAGTTCTTACAAGATTGTTCTCACCTAATTTTTAGTGTATTTAACGTCTTCCTCGTGGCTACAGCGAGTCCGCGATACTCTCTGCAGTTATAAAACATCTGATGGCAAGTGGCGGTGGTGTTCAGTGCATGCCACATCGCTATAAGTTTAGAACTCCTCAAAATATAGGCATGCAGTGAAGACCACTGCCACTTGCCACCAGGGTTTTTTTAGCTGCAGAGAATCCAGGCCCGGTTGGGATTTAGTGCGTCTCCTTACTGACCTGGTCCGATCATGTCAGCGGCAAAAGTGACTTACAATTTTTGATAAATGATTACCACTTTTTAATGCTGGGTGTCCATTTTCTAAGGCCACATGTAACTACATACGCCAGAACCAAAACAAATCAACAAGGAGATATACCAAGTCCCAAGGGGGCCAGTCCGAACGTCAAACGCTCTGGCAAGTGCTAAAAGCACATGGACCTGACACATCGATCCTACTTCTGGGACCTGCGACGACCCTCTTTGTGAGACGTCGTGAGACGAGACACATCGTGGGTATCATTTCACTTTTTGGAGCTGGTGGGGTATGCTTTTCACTTTTTTATCACCTGCAATGAAAATAAATGAGCCGAATTTTAAGGCCCATGTATTTTTTGGTGGGGCCTATCATCCCCCACACGCATGCCCCATCATAGCAAATGTACTAAGACTTTTTTTTATATTTCCACGGCAAGATCCCTCTTTTTTTTAAATGTCATACCAAAAAATAAAATTAAAAAAAATTCCCATTTTGATGGACACATTAGACGGTTAGAATTGAATCTCAAATATCAAGAAGAGTGTTTTTTTTCTTAGTGATTAAAAGAAGGGTAATTATATTTGCATCACACGTTTTTGTAAGCATACCTCCCCCCCTCCCTTTTTTCCTTTATACCCCTCCCTCTATCCCATACCCCACCCCTCCGGCAGCAACCCCCATCTTCCTGCGACGGCCCCCACCCCCTCCCTCTCTCCCTCACCCCCTCCTCCCTCTCCCTCTCCCTCTCCTTCAATTTTTAGATTTTTTTTTTCAAATCAGTGGTATGTTCAACTTTACCAGGTTAGGCCGAACGCCTTTAGGCTTGTTCGGCGTCACGATGCCAAATGCCCCGAACAGGCCTAAAGGCATTTGGCATTGTGATGCCAAATGGACCACCAATTTGAAAAAGAAAAAACAAAAACTCTAAAAACTGAAAAATAAAATAAAAATTGAAGGTAAGGGAGAGGGAGGAGGGGATGCGGGAGAGAGAGAGAGAGAGGGAGGGGGTGGGGG
>JAOXJP010240605.1:0-11065 GCA_025762735.1 Platanus orientalis | reverse complement strand
CGCCCCCCCCCCCCCCCCCCCCCCCCCCCCCCCCCCCCCCCCCCCCCCCCCCCCCCCCCCCCCCCCCCCCATCGCCGGAGGGGCCACTGTTGTCGCTGGAGGGGCTGCTGCTGTCGCAAGAGGAGGTGGGTTGTCGCCGAAGGGGTGGGGTGTGGGATAGAATGAGGGGTATTTTAGGTAGGGGAGGGGATTGGGGAAGGGGCATAAAAGGAAAAACAAAAGAGGAGAGGTGTGCTTACAAAAACGTGTGGTGCGAATATAAGCTCCCTTAAAAGAATTGCTTGCTGAAAATATCAAAAAGTCCTGAAAAATATCACTTAGAACTTTTTCTCCGAAAAAATTCGTGTATCCCCTGTTCAATCAAAAACGTAGTAAAACATGTGGATCACGTTGCCTAGAATGCAACCAACATCTTTGAACAAGAAGATTGGAACACTATATCAAACAGATACAAAAAATAATCAGAAACTTGGAACCTTTTCCCTTTCCTTTTCTTTTATTATAAGAATTGGTTGATGGAAGAGGGTGTCAGTCTCTATACATGAATGAATTACTACTGGTGTGTGTGCTTTTCCACAACAACCTCCAGAGATCTCTCCCTCCCCCCCTCAACAACAATCTCTCAAAGGAAAACCAAATCCCCAAAATTGGATCAGTGGGTAGTATAAAGACTTTGCAATAAATAATAATGAAAAGAATATCTAAATAAAAAACCAGAGAGGGCTTCGCTCAAACCTTATCTGAGAGTGAGTCTTCTACAAAACTTTCTGTGTGGAAGCATACAAAGATGACAGCTTCCGTGAGAACCATTCTGATAAGCGTCTGATCTTCATTGCAAGTTCTGCATTTTTTCCAAAGTAGGATTGAGCGTTTGACAGCATCACTGAGATATCATGCTTCACAGCATCCAAGCTACGGTAGTAGTGGTGCTCTAGCCTTGATTGAACAACTTCAAAGGATAGTGGAACTGGAAACCTGCAAGATTTCCACAAAACCAAGTTTTTCTGTTTCAACAACCAATAATATCTAGCTCATCCATGACAAAGGGGGCCCAATAAATATACTACGGGATTTGGTCGAGGTTACTCAAGTCAATCGAGTTCTGTAATTTATCTTAAGCTATTAACTAAATCTACATCCACAAACTTCACCCTTGAGTAGCAGTGCACTTGTTCTTGAGAGTTCACTGAACCAGAATTCTAGTGAGGAGGACCTACTGGATATTGATTATGGAATGGTTCTTGCATATCATATTATTATGTGCAATCTATATATTAATCTCTTATCTTTTGATGAACGAATCATATGTAACATTATATTGCATTTTCTTATGTCATACTTGCATAGAAATTTCTCTTGGGTAACATGTAGGCTTTGTTAAATTCACACCTTTCCTGATTCATACCATACATACATGTGTGTGAAGAAGAAAAGGAAAAGAGAAAAATCTCAAACCAAAATGGAAGTCAAAGAAAATACCTGTTTAAATAATCCGATTTCTGTGTGACCTGTTTCAATTTTTGAATCCCATAAGGGTCCTGCAATGTAATGAAAAGGGTCAACTAAACCTTGTTAAAAATTTCATAATTGTCCATTTGTACTTAAATGAGAGACGTAAAGTTTCACCCGTACAAAAGCTCTAAGCCATCAACCAAAAGGTGGAATAAGGAAAAATAAAATAAAATCGTAACAAGAATAGAAGGTTAACCTCTTTTCTGTTTGCCGATTGCTCTAACTTAGCAAAAAAAGATGACAGCCTGCTTCTGGTCTGATCATCAATATGAGGATGCTCCCATAGGGTATCAGGATCATGCAGTTCCCAAGGGCAGTGTAGATGCTGGTCTGCATCACCCTTGTATGAAATAACAAATCTTTCCCACGGACTGTCTGGAAACTCGAGAGACTTTGGTCTTACAGCCAGAATCCGACCTTCCCACCAACTACCGCCTTCATCATTCGGATTTCTCCAATAGACCTGACATTTATCCCTATGCGTCCACTTTCTCTTCATAGCATCATCATACCGGGCTCTTTCAACAACAAAGTCTGGGAAATCTTTCAGTTCAGGTAGAGTCAATCTGAAAGTTTCACCGAAAACACTGGAAGAAGGATCTACAAATTTAAGTGTGATTTTACAGCAGCTCTCCCCGGACCCTGCAAGAGTGGAATAATCAAGGTCTTCAACTCTACAAAGTTCCACAGCTCTCAGATCTCCCTTAACTGATGTCCAAGGGCCAGCTTCTACTAAATGACCTTCATCCATACACTCTTGATGTCCCTGAAAAGAAATGAAGCCCACGAATATACTATTGAAAATAAAGAACATTAACCACTTAAACCTAAAATAAATCATGAACTGTTAGTGTTACCTGTCTCAAGTATACAACTTCATCGCCTTGCTGGGGGATATATCGGTAGTTCTCCTCATGCTCTGTCAACATTAACCATGACAGTTTCCTCAATGAGTGATGGGACTTCCTCTTATCCAGAAGATTTAGGTCACTATCATAATAATTGCCTCTCCTGTTTCTAGCAGATCTTATCCCGACAGTCTTTTTTGAACACGATCTCCATTCTTCACATAGGATCTGTTCATGTGTGTTCATGGCAAACCTTTCTGCACTTTTTGATGTTTCTGGTGATCCATAACCTTCCCTTGCCCTTATGTTACGGTTCACAATATTAGTTTCCTGTGTCATTGCCCTCATCCCCATGGATCTTGTTCTACGGGTCCCATCAGGGGCAGCTGCCAGGAAGTCCATTCTCTGGTCAAAATTATGGTCGCTGGCATTAGAAGAACTTTCTTCCATACCAGCAACATCACCTTCTGAATTAATTCTGGTCTTAACTGACTTTGACCTTTTATAGACAGCACGGTACATCTTATCATTTGAATCTGAATGCAACCTCCTCGAATCTTGTGAAATGGATAGCCTGGAACCTTTATCAATTTGAGCCTCTAATTTTCCTAACTCATCCCAGTCCCCATGATATGGACTGAGTCTGCTTGTACCTTCATCCTCTTCAGGAGCTCCTGAAATCAGGTTCTGTTCCATGCGTGAGGGACTTTCGGACAATAAATCACATCCAGGACTTCTCCAATCTTCATTTGCAGTAGCTGACTTTTGCTTGGAAGGACATTCAGGGTCCTTCAAACTCCTTTTTGATGATCTAATCCTTAATTTGGTAGACATGGGTGGAGGGTTTTCTTTCACTTCCTCAGAGTGGTCACTTCCATTCTTACGGCAAAAGAGTGAAGAATTAATTTTATCATCAGCTAACATGTTAACAACTTCTAATGACTCATCGCAATCTCTATATTCACCAAGCCCAGAATGGTCTTTGTATACCTTATTGACATTTCCATTACAATTGACCAGGGATGCACCACTTCTTTGTAGGTGGTCATCAGGGGATAAGGACTCAAATAATACAGATCTATGTGCAAACTCAGGATTAGCAAGCTCTTTATCTCTTGCACCATCCAAAGCCTCTGAATGACAAGCCCTAAACTGGTGCTGGTTCCAGTAAGCTTTTCCGTGTATTGTATCTTTTTGATCTTGAATTTCTGAACTAGGAGATGCCATTCCATACTCATTCTCAGGTTTCACGTGTCCATTGAAATTATTCCCCACTCCATTATGATCATCAAGATTCACAGTAGATACAGGGTAAGCATCTGTTGGCATTAGATCTCCTAATCTCAAGCGCTTGGATGTGCGTGCCTTGACCTCTCCCCATTTAATTTTGTTATCCTTGTATCCTGCAGACAAGTCCAAATGATCTTCAGACCTTTTAGACTGCGTTCTCTCTCTGATTTTACTTCCACCGCAATTTTGAGACAGCACAGCATCAATTGCATGATCAGAAGAGGAGCTTGGATCTTGAGAACCAAAATGAGTCCTGCTTACTCGAGTAGTTTCCTGAGGACTTTTGGATGGTGAACCCCTTACGTCAACCAGTTTTTCACGATCAGGTCTTTTGTTCTCTAGAGGAACAGACTTCTTTGAATCACGGACAGGCAATTTCAGGACCAACCTCTTCCTGTTTCCAGCATTTGTCAGAGATTCAGGAACTTCGGGAAATTTGACCACATCTTCCGATTCATCAAATAATACTTCTTTCCCTCTCGGATGTTTCTGTTGCCCATTCTGCAGAGATTTATCAGATTCATAGCTCTGAATGTTCATTGATTCACTGTCTAAAGAATCACTTTCTGCGCCATCTTCCTCTTCTCCATCTGTTGATGCTCCAGTAATTCGAGAAAACAGATTAAGAGCATTCCGTGCAGCAACTCTCTGGGGTCGAAATGACTTTGATTTCAAGGACTTTTTCCTTGAAGCTTTTAGGCCATTTCTTGATTTCCTAGTTCTAATGTTCCTGGATGATGTGCCGTCACGCTCATCCAAATTCCTCCTCTTAACACGCCTCCCAGAAGAAGTCATGACCTCGACCTAAAAAATAATGAAACTTCAATCCTAAGTCGGTGCAAACCAGAATATGAAATGAGATTTATGATAACATGACTTACATCTGCCTTGTGTTTTTTCCTTTTTGATCTGCGAAGGCTATCTTTATGACTGTGCTCAACCTCACTGTCTTCTGCATTGCACTCTGCATCACCAGAAGAACTGGTACCTAAACTTCCCTGCTCCCCTTCACTAGAATATTCCTCAGTAACATTGTATTCCGAATCAGTATCATCACTTTGGACCTCATTTTCCGGTTCCCAGTCCATTGCATCTAAAAACTCTGGTAATGGGTCTATCATCCTGTCCAAGTCCGCCAATGGCAGCATTTGGAAATCTTGGAGGCCAAGACTGATATCCGCTCCAACGGCAAATTTTACAGAAGGTGGATGCCACTCGATACCCAGAGCACCTAATCGTCGCTGCTGGTACATATTCTGATAAGGCTCCGGATATGGAATCATGCCTGGCATTGCAGATAACAACCAGGATATGAGACATGTGACAAAGAAAAACATCTTAAGAAAGTAGACACTGTTGAGTTGGTGAAAGGAGACAATTACATACTTGAGTCGCAGAGAAGATCTTGAATATTCCTCCGATAAGGAACAAGCTGAGTCTCCTGCAACAAATGTAGCCCAAGCTTTCAATTTAAACAACAACCACCACACTAAAAGACATGAAAGATCTATATTATGCAGATATACCAATGAAAGGATCAATCAGCACAAAGACAAATCAGTTCAAGTATTCAGCAAGGATATGGGCACCCCACTCTTGAACTTTTAAGTATCCATGTAATATAGGATCTGACATAGAAATTACGTTGTGCATCGATGCACTGTCAATTGCTCATGGAAATGGTGATATGCTCATGCACTAGTGAATCATGTGCTACAAACTACAGATAACAATCCAGAACTCTTATATTGAACTTAAATTTTTGGGGCATCTTGGAACCTGCATATCACAGGACCATGAGAAAGGGTTTGAAGCATATATAATTTGGCACATCTAATTTTCAGTCTCAAAGTTTGCTTGTGCCAAAATCAGCATTATCAGATGATTCATAGCCATCTGATCTGTAGTTTTATTCATCGAAAAAAAAAAATCTGATCTGTAGTTTACTTTTGGCACTTTACAATTTTTTTCTCACCGACCAATAAATTACAGGAAAAAAATACACAGTTGTAACCATGTAACAGGATGAATTTTATCCTAGGAAATCTGTGGACTAGGCCCCATCCAATGGTCAGTCCATCACCATTACATGAGACACATCTAAGAAACGGTGCCCAGACCATTCTATGGCACATCTAAATAAAAAGTACACAAACCATTCTATGGGTCCAGGACCAAAAATTTTACTTATTCCATAACTTATTTATGGTTTTATACCATGTGGTTAATTTCTTTTCAATTAGGCACCATGCAAGGCTGACAATAAAGGCCAAACATGGGGAATTTTACCAACCATTTTCAGTTTGTGTTTCACTTAATTCATTTCTTAATGTTTCCTACAAGCATGTGTTGTATTTCATGGATATGTGGGGTTTATATTTGTAAGGGTTCATATGTTTTTGTACAATATTGGGGTATACTTGTAAATACCATAACTGTATTCTAACTTTTTGATATATGAAGCAAAGTATGTGAGAGCGGCTATTCTATATTCTCTCTCCACACGTATTCTTCTCAATCTCCCCTCTCCTTCTCTTCTTCTTCTTCTTCTTCTTCTACTTCTTCTACTTGAATCCTTAACACAGAAATACCGAAATCTCATACATTTCCACATCTCACTAGAGCCAGGTTCTAGAAACAGTCCAAGGTTATGCCGTCCAAAGAACACCACTATCCCAGGGGTTGCTGACATTAGCATCTGTATGGTTGACATTAGCACAAAGGTCGAGGTATGTGAAAACTTCGATTTTTTGGTTCGTTTTGATTTTTAAAAATTTATGGTGGTGGTTTCACTCAATTTGGAGAAGATTTGAGGGAGTCGTGATTTTTTTAGGATTTCACCCATATCTGAGTAATCTGCTCATTCCAGTTTAATTATGTGTTTTTTCTTTGAATATTGGCAATGGATTGGTCGTTTTTAATCTAGAAATCTATTGGGGCAAGTCTCATTCAATTTGGTTTCGATTTGAACAAGTCATGAAGATTTTCCTCTTTCTAAACTAACATCTAGAGCTATAACTCATCTTTTAGGTTATGTTTTGTTTCGATCTTGCTGAAGTATGTTCTCTATGACATGTCTTTGATATTTTATGGCTTGTGTGATGAGTTGTGCTTGTATTTGGGTTCTACTATGGCTGTTTCAAGCTTGTTTGCTATAGTTTGGTTGTTTTTTGAGCTTCTCAATCCTTGTGCATATATGTTGTTTGTGTAGAACTATGTAGTCTTGGTGTATCTCGTTACTACTGGTTGATGTTCTTCATATCTTTTGGTACTTTTTCAAGACTGTTGTTGACCTGTGGAGGTCTGTTATTGGACTAGTTGTGTTTAGACATTGTTGGACGTATATTAAAATGCCTAAAGTTCTTGGTTATTACCTCATAATAGTGTTCCTCTCTTGTATGGTTTCCCATGCATTATCTAGTTCTTAGTATGATTCAGTAACCGTGTGGTTGTGGAAGCTTTGTTTACCTCTCCAATATAGTGTTGGTGCTTGTTGCATTTGTTGAGTGGTGTAGTCTAGTTGAAATGTTTGGCTTGGGCTTGTTTATGGGCTTTCAAAGCTCTGGTTGCTTGTTACTTGTTGGTGAAAGTTGTTCTTGGTGTGGCCGGTATTTGGTGTTGCTGATTTGTGGTTTCTCTATATAGAGACTTATGACATAATTATGGCCTATCTACATGTTCTAGCACTAGGACCTCCCTTCATAACTCTATGTCTAGTCAAACCTGGATCATCGATTTCAAGGCGTCCCATCATATGACCAGTATGTCTCATTCTTTTTCATCCTATCGTGTTGCTTTTGGCTGAGATAAAGTCCACATCGCTGATGATTCATTGTCCTCCATAGTTGGTATCGATTATATTCCTCTTATATCTTTTTTACCTTTGCCTTCTGTGTTCCATGTTCCTAACTTTAATTAAATCTTGTTTTTGTTAGTCATATAAAAAAAAGCCTTGAGAAAGGGCGGCTTGGCCTAACGGTAAGGCTTACTGTTAGCATCCCTGGTGGTGCAAGTTCAAGTCACGGAAACAGCCTCTCCAGAAATGGGGGTATGGCTGCGTACATCTTGCCCTCCCCAGACCCCGCGTTAGTGGGAGCCTCGTGCATTGGGCCGCCCTTTTTTTTATATAAAAAAAAGCCTTGAATTGTAGTGTTACTTTCTTTCCCATTCATTATGTTTTTTAGGACTTGAAGATAGGGAAGACCATTGGTAGAGACCATGCGGATCAGGGGTAGTACTTTATGGATGATTGTTCATCTGTTGCCTCTACTGCTTAGCAGACGCCACCTCCATCACCAATAGTTCAACAGCCACCTCCCTCCTCTATTTTTTTCCTAGTGTGCTCAGCTCTTTCAATGGCATTATCCTCTTGTTCATGTCTCCCTTCCTACATTGCAAAAATTATTTCTTGAGTTGTGTAATTCCATTTCAGATTTCCATAGTGAAAATTGTGAGTTTGCCAAGCACTGTCACTCCTTGTTTGGATTCTGTTATATTGTGATCTTTGTTGATGACTACTCCAAGGCCACTTGGATTTACTTGCTAAAATCCAAGAGTGAGGTTTTTTCTACCTTTCAATTATTTTACAAATTGATTAAGACTTAGTTTGATACTAAGCTCAAGATTCTCCATTTGAATAATGGAGGGGATTGTATGTTTCATGTTTTTTTTATCTTATCTTGGGATTACTTGTGCCTTGCTCTTTCATATGCATATTCCCTAGGCTTTTTAGGTTGATGTCCTTTAGATTGCTACGTACTTGATGAATTGTATGCCCTCTTGCATTCTAGGATTTACACATCCCCTTGGGCTCATTTCATGTTCCAACCTTGGTTCTCTTTTTCCCCTAAGGTGTTTCGTTGCATTTGCTATGTTCATGTCCCCATGTTTGACTACTCCGATTTGGATCCGAAAGCTTCTAAGTGTATATATCTTGGGGTACGTCCTAAATTAAAAGGGCTATAAATGCTACCACTCGTCTACTTAAAGATGAACTGTTTCTATGGATGTCACCTTTCATGAAATTGTTTCTTTCTTTTCCCCTAGTTAGCCTCATCTTCAGGGGGAGCATAAACATGAAAATGAATCGACTATTCCTCTCCATGTTCCTTTATATCCCTTTGATGTTGATAGGCATAGAAATTAAGGGGGGATAGAACAAGTTGCTGCCCCTAAAGAAGAGAGATTATGACAACCACCCAAAAGAAGGCTTGGGTACAAGACTTCACACATGAGTTTGTTTAGCAGCATCAACGTTCAAAATGTCAGTGTCGGTGGAAATGTCGGTTGGATCAAAATAAGACATATATCGGAAATGTCAAAATTGTTGGAAAGAAATATTGTAAAAATCATGGAAACTTAAGAAACATATTTTAATCTAACTACATAAGCATAAGCGAACAAATAGATTCATTAAGAATGACAACTTATTTTAATACACTTGTATTATAATATTCTTAATAAATACGCATGCATTTATTAGGACATTGGTACATAATGGTTGACAAACATATTATAATCTAACTGGACAAACATAAGTGAATAAGTAGATTCTCTTCGTATTCTTCTTCTCTTCTCCTTCCTCTCCCTCTTATTTTTTTTGGAATTTATCGTTTTTCATATTGATTTTTTAGCATAACACAATGTTGACATTAGACAACAAAATACTATGAAAGAGAAATATTCGTTCAACATGTCGACAGTGTATATCATGTCGATTGAAAATTAAAGTTTTACTATAGTCAGTGTTTCCTGTCGATGTCAGTAAATATCGTGTCAGTCCTGATAGACATGGACATATGTCGAGCGACATATAAGACATTTCGAAACATTTAATACCATGACAACGTAAGAAAAGAGTTGCCCTTATCCCTGATACTCATGTGCCTCTCCCATAGATCACCTCGTTTCCTCATGATGATTCCCACCTTCCTATTGCTATTAGGAAGGGTGTTCGCTCTTATCCTCAGCACCTTATTGCTAACCAAGTTTGCTATGATACCTTATATCTTGAGTTTAGCGCATTCTGCACTTCTTTGCCCTCTGGTTCTATTCCATACAGTGTATTATTTCAGGATCTTTCACAACCTCATTGGAGAAGAACAATGGTGGAGGAAATGCAAGCTGTAGAGAATAACAAAACATGAAATGTTGTAGACCCTCCACGTGGGAAGGAGCCTATGAAGGTTCTTCAATGGAGGTTTTGATGAAAACCAATCAAGAATCTTTTAAAGAAGATAAGGTAGAATATAGGAGAAGAGAGAGAAGAAAAGACTTAGAGAGAAGGAGACTAAGAGAGAAGGAGAAGAAGATAAGAGAGATACTTGACAGATAAGAGGAGAGAGAGAGAGAGAGGGTGAGAAGTACTCACGTATGCACCTTAGTGTGGTATAAGGCTGTCAATGAGCCAAGCTAGCTCAGCTCAGTTCACGAGCCGAGCTTGAGCCTTGTTTGAAGCTCATAGAGCTGAGCCCGAGCTTTGAATTGAGCTCGTTTAGCTAAGTGAGCCTGAGCCGAGCTGTACTAAGCTCAACTCACTAAAAGCTCGGCTCATTTAAGGGTTTAATGAAATATAATATTATATTTGTTGGAAGACTCAATGCGTTGTTTTTTTCTGCAATACAATTGTGGACAATACTTGATTAGATAGGTCATCTACAGAAGCCTCCCCTCTTAGGAAGGGTTTACGAGTTCCAAAGTAATAATAAAATTAAATGAGAAATATGTCGTAAAATCTTTCTGTCATCTACTCTCCCTCATTCTTGACTCATTATCTCCCATGGTGGAATTCCCTCATCAACGGAATGTCAAAGAGTATATGCTACTCATTGATCTATTGGGTGTCCTCATGGTCTCATTCATGCCCTCATTCAAATGCTGCTTGCCTTAACTTCTTAGTTGATAAGCTTGTTGTTTTTCATCTATGGGAACAAGTCCACCAAACTCAAGCATTAAAGAGCGTATTTCTTTACACAACAGAAAAAAATCATCCTTTTGCCTAGAAAGTTAGAAACAGAGAAAACAAAAATGAAACTTGGAAAGTAAAATCTCAAGTGCTAATTCTTCGTATGTGTCGAGCTTCACATCCTGATAATATAAGTAGGGGCTGGAAGGAAATGGTAAGAAATTCGAGCACCCTCCTCTCCCATTTGGCGTACTTTTGTTCCTGTTGGTGCTGGGTGGGATTTTTTCTTGCGTGCCTTGTTGGGTTCGCGTTTCTCTCCTTACACAGTCGTCATCGTTGCTTCTTTTCTTCTCAATCGCCAGCTCCTCGAAATCCATTTCAAGGGTTTCGTTTTTCATCAGAACCAAACAAGTCTTCTTATTCATTTTGTTCGTTACAGTAACTTCTCTTTTCATGCCTTTTCCCTTTTGTTTGGATCTCGCTCATTTCCCCTCGTTTTAGGGCTTTCTAC
>JAOXJP010240575.1:0-23255 GCA_025762735.1 Platanus orientalis | reverse complement strand
TAGGGGCAGCAAGGAAGCACTTATTTGTAGACTCCACTAGCTCATCAAACTGATCATCACTAGTCATCTCAGCCTTTTCCGCATTATGGCCTCATCTGTGGTTTTTGCTTCACTTGTCTGAACTTCTACCTCAAACTTTTCTTCTACATTTATTAGTTCAGTTTCATGTTCCATAATAGTAGGCTTAGAGTCAACAACTTCTGTAACATGATCCTCACCCTCCTCACTAGTTGCAGACTTGCTTTTTTTTATTAGACAACTCTAGTTTGAACAAGATTCGATCTGGAGGGTCATTGGATTCTATCTTGGACTCTTCCTTAATTGCATCGAAGCTCTTTTTAGTCTTCTTATCTGTGGAATTTTGAACACTTTTAGTTACAATTAATGACACCTTCTAAACAGGTTTGAGTTGAAGATGATACCATTCATCATGGTTATAGAGTCGTAGCACTTGAGTCTCCTTATTAAAAGTAACTTTCATCTCTTCAATCCATCGCTTGCTTAAAATCACTGGTGTATCAGTTAAGGGGAAATCCCACACTAGGCATTCGACACTATTGAAATAGTCTTTTATGAGGTGGAATTGAATAAGAGCAACACTGTCCTTAACATATCAATAATATTTTAGATTTTTCGGATCTTGTAGGAGCTCTTCAACAAAAGATGTAGAAATAAAGTTCTGATCAGTCCAACCACTAATCGCTATTTCAGTTGTCTTCCCTGAAAGGAAAACGAGCTCAGTGTTCACTATAAGAACCATCTCATTTCTTCAGGGATTCTATAAATTTCAGGGTTCAGGGTTCTTTAAAAAAATTTCAAGGTTTAGGCCATTTTCTAAAATTTTAGATTTTAGGCTTTTCTAAGATTGACCATTTTCTAAAATCTCAAAATTAAACCTTTCCAAGACACCTTTTTTGGCTTTTCAAAAGTTTCAGGGTTTCTCGGGATTATAACTAGATAAGGACTAGTTGTAACTTGGCTCTGATACCAAAATTGATGTAGGACAATAGAGATGATACCAAAGTTATGTAGAATAATAGCTAAGAATATCAATAAAAACCAAAATGATATAGCAGAAACAAGAAAAGAGAAAAAGAAGAAGATAAAAACCTAAATTAAAGCTTTTTTAAACCCAAAACAAGAGATTTTGGCCCCCACCAAGCTTGAATAAATCCAAAGAATCCACGTTTGGGGAAAACCACTCATGATTTTTAGACTTCACAAAGGAAGAACACACTAGCCAATAGCTAAGACACAAGAAAATTTTTTATTCATCAATTTCATTCATTGTAAAATTATGGGGAGGGGTTGCCTTCAAATAGGCTTACAACCTTAAACAATTAAAAACTTGCTAAAATTGGAAACTTCCTAAAATCCTAAACTTGTTAGCAAAGTTTTCTAAAACATAAAACTAAAATACTCATTTTCCTAAAATTAAAACAACTAAAACTTAAAATTTTATTAAAAAAACACTATTCCCGTTTTTATTGACAAGGTTCCTTAGTAATTTGGTCATAACTTTTCCAAATCACAACGGATTTGCGCAATCTTAGTCTTGTTAGAAAGGTAACTGAATAACATATCTATAATGCTAAAATCAAGCCAAAAGGACAAGTTTTGCCCTCTGAAAAAGTGGGCTAAACACAAAAAACGGGATTACTCTAAAAAATGCAACCAAAATCTTGATACTATTGGCCTTATTACATGGACACATAAAATAAATGTTACCCCCTATAAGATCCATGCTAAACCACATAACATTGCATCTTCAATGAATCGCTTCATACTTAGACCCCACCAAGGCCAAGTTTGGGCCCTACCTTGATCTCATGTCCTCATCACCCTACAGAGGGAAGTTTCTGGTTGTATACTTCGATGACATTCTTATATACAACCTTAGTAGGGAGGTTCACCTGATCCATTTACGGAGTGTATGTGAGATACTCTATAGAGAGAGTCTATACGCGAATCTTAAGAAGTGTGCGTTCATGAGACCATAGGGTATCTTCTTAGGATTTGTTGTATCAGGTGAGAGGATGACCATTGATCGTGAAAAGATCAAGTCTATTGTAGATTGGCCCGAGTCTACTAGTATTCATGAGGTTCGGAGTTTCTATGGTTTGACCATTTTCTATAGGCTGTTTATCTGGGGATTTAGTTCCACCATGACACTTATTACGGACTGCATCAATAAAAGTGAATTCAAGTGGACCAAGGCAACGGCCAAGCCCTTGTAGACAGTTGTGTTGTTTTCTTTTGTACTAGATCATTTAGCACATAGATAATACCAGATTGTTGTATCAACCCATGAACCATGAATCTCTTCACTCAAATCTGTTCATGGTTCGCTCTAAACCGGTTGGGAAGATGGGCATGTCAAGCAAATCAGTTAACCACACTTTGTGAACCTTGTTCAATATGATTCATTTTTTTTTTTTTTTTTTGAATTTGCCAGAATTCATGAATCATTTTACTCGGACTTGCTACAACTTGGGAGCCTTAGTGAAAGCATGATTTTTAGATGGATAAAGCTATTCGCATAACGACTTTTCAAAATGGATCAACAATCCTAACCATCTAGTCAACTTTTATTTATTGATTTATATTTTATTTATATTTTTTTGAATTATTATGGGTTCCATATTTTTGGTCTATTGTTATCACTTAATGAGAGGCTCAACATTCAGTGTCTGGGATCTTGAGATTGATGAATTATGGAGTCATTTTAAGATCTATGCTACATGACAAGTGGACATTGCTGGCCTTTGTGTTGTCAATACCACGATTATCTTTTTCCTTGTAAAATAACTATACTATATAAGTATCTAATATCTAACCTAATCACAAATGGATTGATGAAGTTGATGTATTACAAGAAGACTTAGGCTTATGATCTTAATCACGAACTCTGAATTAAGCCTGAATCAAATATAATTGTGAACTTGGCCACTACTTTCAATTATATGTATTCATCACACTCAGAATTTTTAAATAAATATTTTTTTTTTGGGGGGGGGGGGGGGGGGGAGGGGAGAGATCGACATTTAGAGGTTAGTATTGCCATATTATGTCTTGGTGATACATACCAATCTTATTTTTTATGGTTTGATGGCCTGTAGTTTATTGTTGTAGTAGCTGGAATATTGATTGTTAGTTCATATCTAATCCCTATGATTAAATTTGTGCTTCAAAACAACCATACTTTAATTGTATCAAGTCACTTATTTATGCTTATTTTTCAATCTTGAGAAGCTTAATGGATCTCTGCTCTTCTCTTTAAGGGTTCTCAGAATTGCCTAGGTCAAACGGTTTCCTTATCATTGAAGCAAATGGTGGTTTGAAATCGGTATGTTTCACTTCTATTAATAGAACTGGCACCACCCTAATTTTTGACCAGTAAGTACTTTACTGTGTTCTCATTTTTGTTTTCCTGTTTTCGGGGTATTGTGTTTTGACTATTGTTCAGATTTTCATTATACAGAGATACTATACATTTCTTTTTCATTACCACAGGTTTTGACACAATATTTGGGAGTACTAAATTTCTCTCACATAATTAAAGTTCCCTCCATATTGGCTGACTCTATCCTACATATATAGAGTATTGAGCCATATCAACTGGGAAATAGAAGTAGCACATGAAAATGTATGTAGATGCATTTAAGTTTTTTGAGAATTCATTGAATGCTTCATTAGTGTAAAAAACAAATGCCAAAACAAGCATGAATATCTTCTTTGAACTCTTACTACTACTACTACTACTACTACTACTACTACTACTACTTTGATCCCAAAGTGGGAAAGCGGTTCCAATCATGTATATATGCATTGACATACAGATGTGTGCTTCTACATTTTAAGTAGGCTGCATGATTGTGGTGGGTGCAGTTTAACTTTTACTCTTTTGGTTGGGGAGTCTAAGATCCTTCAGTTGTATTACTAGAGTTGTTGCTTGAGAGAGAGAGCACTTAACATCGTATTTAATCTGAAGATTTATCTGATGTTTCCATGAGAGGAAAGTCAAAGGTGAAGGCGGTGGGTAGGAAGCTGGAGGTCTGGCATCTGGCTGTGGAGAAGAAATCTTACGAGATTTCTCTCGATAATGGGACTGTTACCATTCTCGAGCGGGGGAAAGATAGACCCCATGAGATGGTGTTTCCCCTGCACCTTCTTGACAAGGTTCGAGAGTTCTTGCGTGTGGCTTGGGAGAAGAGCAGTGACTCTGATCTTAAGGAAACTACCCTGAGGTATCCAGGTGGTTCATCGTTCCTTTCCTGGGGGCTTAACAGATGGGGGTATTTTGTTCGTCTCTGCAAATGACGTCAAAAGGAACACAATTGATTCATTGTGGTTCCTGTGGGGAAAGGAGCTTATGGGTGGAAAAGTATGGAGGAACTTCTGTGTCAGATGGGTGAAAAAGGGGAGCCTCCAATTCCTCAGGGAGGAATCCATATTGGAATAATGGAATATCTAATACATCAAAACTAAAGGGGGGGGGCTAATCGGAGACTAAACACTTAAACAATTTAATTGTCTGCGATATCTGGGGGTGACAGCTTCTTGGAAGTTGGTAGGTTCCATCCAGTTTCAGTAGTTCTGTAAGAGAGGAGCTCTAGCTTTCTCGATCAGGCCTATAAGATTTCTGGCCAATCGGGCCTGCATTGTGGCAGACAACCAGGAGGAAGGGAAGCGGATATTGTTGACAGGAGATCTTAGGATCGGGAATGGAGTCCTAACTTTCCAGCAATGGTCGTCAGATATTTCTAAAATTTTACCTGAAGTAGTGAAAGGCCCTTGCTGGATTAAGGTTTAGGGTCTCCCCCATTCTGCTTGGTTGTGTAAAAATTTCAACGCCATAGCATGCCTGTGTGGTCTCCTTGAAATGGATGAGAAAATGGCCCACCTCCTGGATATCTCGGCAGCAAGGTAGAAGGTCACTGCTGAAACTTTGAATGCCATTCCCAGGTCCATTAGGATGGTGCTTGAGAAGGTGGAAATCTTATTGTTAATTGAAGTGGAAGCTATGTTAATACCGGGATCGTGGCCTGAGGACTTTGTCGGTGGAGTTGGACAGCCCAGAGGGCTGGAGTTTAGGGATGAATATGTGGCTCGTGATGGATGAAGTGGAGGGGGAGGTTTCTCACGTGCCTGACTCTCTTCTTAACGAGGTTGTAGCAGATTTGTAGGATAAGGGATCAATCCTAGGGTCAGGATGGATGGGTCTCTATCAATTGTTCGGAGGAGGTTGGGTAGTGCTAGATTCAAAATTCAAAAAGCGTGAAAGATGTGGGACATCTGATGGGAATCAGGAGGCGGAAGACTGATCTATGTATCATAAAGGGGCTCCTGATTGGCCAGCCCATTACAACTTGTTATGGTGGGTATGACGCCCAAAAGTTGCAGTGCCTGGACCATCTAAATGGGCTGAGGAGCATGTTTCGAAGTGGGCTAAGTCCTTAATTGACCTGAATTCTTTTGGGCCGCTGGATGTCCTGGAAGAAGCCTAATTAAAGGAAGTCCATCCTGAGTATGCATTGATCAAAATAAGAAGGAATCAGTTGGACTCTTCATGAAAATTAGGGATTTTCATCCAGGAGGGGACCAGTGGGAACGACACTGGGCTCTTGCAGCTACCGATGGGCCTTTTTGTATAGAGAAGAGGTGGACGAAATCCTTGCTGGTGAATGGAATGGCTCGATGAAGCAGCAGACTTCAGGTGTTCTTGAAAAGGCGAGATTGATGCAATCTGATTCTATGGAACTTGCTGATGATTGGAGCTCCTCCAGGAGATGGAGTTCCAGTCGGTCAAGCGTCTTCTCCAACTCAATCTGTCGCTCTATATCAGGTGGGGTCAAGTTGAATCCGAAACCAAAATGCTCGGGCCTCTCTATGATTATGATTGACGCAAATGGAGTGTTGACTCTGGTAGTTTCTCCTCAATTCCCATCTATGGTGACAAAATCCTCCACCTCTGTGGGAGCTTTGCAGGAAGACTCAAAGGGGATTTCGGATTCGTTGGGGTTGGGGGATCTCACATCTGGGAACTGTGGGGGTGGTTATTACGGGCTCCAAGATGATGATTCTTGTGAGGAATTTTTTCTGATGAAGAGTTGGACCCGCATGGAGGGGAAGATGGATTGTTAGCTTCTGCAGAGCTTCAGGAGTTTCTACACCCCTGATCGAAATCTCAGGTTAGTCGACTCTATGATTCTCCGGAGCTCGTGACATTAGTACATTACACCAAATGTCGGAGAAGGGGAATTTCTCTTTCAAGGACATTTAGGGTTGTGGTGCTGATGCAGAAGAGGCTGTTGAGGGACAGCTCAAGTACCATGCCACCCTCTTCCCTTTCTTTGTCTATTAATGATTTGTATTCTCATCCTGCTGTGTCAAATATTGTGTGTGATCCTGTTCGTTCTTCTGTTTCCTCTCCTATTAATCAATTACCTGCTATTATATCTAACCCCGTTGTGGATGGAATCGTGGAATGCCATAAATGCCTTGAATGTGTGGATGAGAGAGTGCTTTCTAGCAGTTTCGTAAGTCGAGGGGTGCTAACTGATGGGCCAGTGAAGTAAGGTATTGATGTTATGCGTAGGGAGATGGGGTTGAAGGTGATCAACCACTATGGGCAAGAAGTCCTGCTGTCTAGCTATGTGAATGTGGAGGTGGAGAATTAGAAGGTGGTTGTCAAGAAGGATGGGAAAGGCCCTAGGGAACTAAAGAACCTTGCATGGGAAATGAAGGACAGTGATGATTTTGGTAGCTGCGAGAGGACCAGGGGGTCAACTAGGGGTAAGTACATTGTTTCTTAATGAAGATCTTGTTGTGGAACGTTAGAGGGTTGGTAGGAGTTAAGAAGCGCATATCTGTTCGGGAATGTATTCGTAAATATGGGCACGATGTTATCATTTTTCAAGGAGACAAAGAAAGTAGTGCTGAAGGACAAGCTTATTCAGATTACTATCGGGCGTGAGTTTTTGGAATGGTGTGTTATCCCTCCAATGGTGGGGTTTTATTGGCCTACAATCCAAATATTGTTAGGAGATTGGATGAGTGAGGGGGGGGGGATTTTTTCGATTTCAATTCTGTTAAGGGACTGTGTGTTGGGGCATGAATGGACTCTCACTGGGGTATATGAGCCATCTACTACTCAGAATCGTAGTAATTTATGGGAACTCTATAACATTAGAAGAAGATGGTCTGGTCCGTGGGTTGTAGGGGAGATTTCGACGTGATCAAATTTGTTAATGGGAAAAACAGGCCAGGTCATATAAACTGCAGTACAAGGGATTTTGGGGATCTTGTGCATCAATGCTTGCTTAGGGGTTGCCCTATGGTGAATGCCAATTATACCTGGACCAATGGCCAAGACAGCCCAATTATAAGTAGGCTTGACAGGTTTTTTGTTTCAAACTGCTGGGAGGATCTTTATCGTAACTTTGTCTTAGAGGCTCTGTCAAGTATTACTTCAGACTACTGGCCTATTTTGTTAAATGCGTAAATCCAACTATGGGCCTTCTCCATTCAGATTTGAAAACATGTGGACATTGCATGCTTCTTTCAAGAGCATCGTTGATCAGTGGTGGAAGGAATGTGATGCATATAGAAGGGAGGGTCTTAGGTTGATAAAACTTCAATATGTCAAAAGTAAGTTATCCGAATGGAATAAGACCGCTCTTGGAAGGCTGGACTTGAAGAAAGCCTCCATTTGGGATGAAATTCAAAAGTTGGATTAGAAATTGGAAGTGGATGGGTACGATAAAACACAAGGAGCTCCTATTGGAGATGGAAATGTTGCTAAGGTGGAGAAATCCATTGGGGACAAAGGGCAAAGTACAAATGGCTTAAGGAGGGGGATGGAAACACAAAGTTCTTTCGTAAAGTTGCAAATGGAAAGAAAAGAAAATTTTTATTACGAGATTATTCATTCAAGATGTGGTGGTTGAAGATTTTGACATGATTAAGGATGAAGCCATTAGATTCCTTCAAAACTTCTATGCGAAAGAAGACAAGGAGAGGCGCTTTATTGAAAACTTATTCTCTAATGTTTTGGATGGGGAGTTGGCTACTTTAATTGAAGAAGTTTATTATGAAGAGGAGATTAAGAGGGTTGTGTTTATGGATGGTGAAAAATCCCCCAGGCTGGATGGGTTCTCTATGTTACTCTATCAAGAGTGCTGGGAGACTATCAAATGTGACTTAAATTATTTGACGAGTTCTTTGATAAGAGAACCATTAACGAAGGGGTAAATGCCACTTTTATTGTCTTTGTTCCCAAGAAAGAGGAGACCAAGGATCTCTTTGATTTTAGACCCATAAGTTTGGTGTGTAGCTTGTATAAAATCATTGTGAGGGTGCTATCAATGAGACTGAGAGATAGTATGGATAAGGTGATTTCAAATTCACAAGGCGCTTTTGTTTAGGGTTGGAAAATTATGGATGGTATCCTCATAGCAAATGAGTGTGTGGATGAAAGGAGGAAAGCGAGAAGATCCAGTTTGATTTGCAAAATTGACCTTGAAAAAGCCTATGATAGGGTGGATTGGGATTGCCTTTGATGGTGTTCAAAAAGAAGGTTTTGGTGGGCATTGGATTAACTGGATATTGGGCTGCCTAGACCAGCTCCATTTCTCCATTATGTTGAATGGCACATCAAAATATTTTTTTGGCTTTTCTTGAGGGGTTAGACAAAGTGGCCCCTTATCCTCATTTTTATTCACCCAATCACCCTTGGTGTGGATGCATTCAGTGCATTGATGTCTAAGGCCTGTGTGCATGGTATTATTGAGGGTTTTAAAGTGGGTAGGGAGACCATGGCTATCACCCATCTTTAGTTTGCTGATGACACCATTTGCTTTATCAATGCGGGGAAGATTAAGTGAGAAATCTGAAATATATTTTGATGACTTGGAACTATATCGAGGCTAAAAGTAAATCTTTCAAAATCAACTATGGTAGGCATTGAGGTGGAGGAGGCATGCCTTTCTTGCTTTCCAAAGATTTTGGGTTGTAAAGTTGAGCTCTAGCCTTTGAAATACCTAGGACTTCCATTGGACAGTGTGCAAAGATCTTTTGCTTTTTGGGATCTAGTGGTTGAAAGGTCCAAAAAAGATGGCATGTTGGCAAAATATTACATCTCTCTAGGGGGTAGGATCATTCTTATAAAGGCTGCTATATTTAATTTGCCTATATATTATTTGTCGAACTTCAAAATGCCTTGTAATATTATTAAAACATTGGAGAACCTCCAAAGATATTCTCTGTGGGAAGGAGGAATGGGAAAAAGGACCATCTAGTTAACTGATCAGAGGTGTGCAAGCCAAAAGTTGAAGGTGGCCTAGGGAGGGCATTGAAAGGAGAGAAATATGTCTCTTTTGGGTAAGTGGCTTTGGAGATTTTCTACGGAGAGGGACAGCTTATGGCATTCCACAATTTTGTGCAAATATGGGTTAGGACAAAATGGTTGAGATTGTTCTACCCTTATCACCCCCTCAATATCTTTGATTTGGAAACAAATCTCCGCATAGCTCCTTTATTCTATCCTCACCTGAGATTTGTAGTGGGGGATGGAACGCAAGTTAGGTTTTGGGAGGACTTCTGGTGGGGTGACCAAAGTCTTTCTCTTTCTTTCCTTAGGTTTTTCTCCCTTTCAAACCAAAAGAATGCCTTGGTTGCTGATATCCTCTTTTTGATTCCTTAGGCTTGTCCGTGAACCTAACCATTGTTAGAGACCTCTACGTGTGGGAGGTGGACTTACTAGGAAACGTCCTCTCTTGTCTCAATGATGTGTGATGTAGGATTCCAATGGGATTAGGCTCCCACAATAATTAATTGATGAACAAAAGCCTAAAATAACATTTTATGCAAGAAAGAATGAATCTTGAAATTCAAGAATGTTGAGAATTAAAGTAGACAATTCAAGAATTCAAACTTTTAGGAAAACATGCAAGAATTTAATAATTCCAATCAAGATTGCTTTAATCATAAAAGAGGAGCAAAGAATTAAAGAGAATTGAAGAATAGTTGGAGAAATAACAAGAATTCAAGTAGACCAAAAATCCCAAAAATTTGGGTTTTCAATTTTGATGCCCTAAAATTTAGGGAACACCAAGGGACACCTAGCCGCACCTCTTTTATGTGAGAGATTAGTTCTATGAAAGAAAATTAGAAGGAAATAGGGTTTAGAATGGGGCGGCTACAAGGGGGGTTTTTCTTGGTTTTAAGGTTCTTGAAAATTGGGGGAATTTCAAGAAAATGAGATCTTTAGGTTAGAAATTGGTGAAAGTGATATTGATGGGTTTGGTTGATGATGGAGGGCTTAAGCTTGAAAAGAATTAGGTTTTGGATGAAAGTGATAAAAGTAATTAGAAGAAAGAGGTTGCTGGAAAAATTTTGTAACAAGGATTTTAAGAAAGAGTGAAAAAGAAAGGAGAAGAAGATGTGAGAAATTATATGGAGATGTAAAGGAATGATGGGTGATGAGAAAGATGATGCTAGAGAAGAAATAAATCAGAAAATCAGCAAGGTTAAAGAAAAAGAAAGAAGAGGAAAAGAGGTAAGGGCGTGTGGAGAGAAGAAGAGAAGAGAGACAAATAGAGATGAGAACTCACATTCGTGTGAGGGATTCTTGAGAGAAACAGTACCAGCCATGAGGCTCCATGCCTTTTCAAAATTTCATTAATCAAAAACTGATTTACATAAATTGATGGTTGGCTTTATAAAGACCCTAATTAAAAATAACAATTTTGACTAAAATACCCCTAAATAAGGACTGTACATCTAACACTAAAAAACCCATATAAAACTTAAAAAAAAAGAACACTCTAAAAACTTCTCCAAACTCTCACCCCTTGGCTTATTAGGCCTTATTACATAAAATTTCTTCAAATTATACTAAAAAACATAAAGAAAACTAACTATAATTAAGCGGGCAACAAACTTTCTTCTTGAAATTCTCTTTGATATTTGGCTTTGGTTTCCAAAGAGGTTATGTCTTCTCAAGCCATTGCAATGATACTACATCAATTTCCTCCTCTTAAAAAATATAGCCCTGTTTATTTTGTGTGGAGGTCAAAGAATTCTTGCTCAGCCGTGGGAAAGAACCAACGTTTTTCTTCTTAAGCTTCATTGGACCTATCTCTTATGTAGCAAGTATAGGATGAAGAAGTCCCACGAATCCCCGTTCTGCTCTTTCTATGGCTTCTTCTTCCAATGCCTTTGCCTCGAGGATCATCTTAGGACTTGGTTCATAAACTTTCTCTTCTGAATCACCTTCTTGTGTAGGCTTCTTATCCCACAAATTTGTTTGGGTACTGAGATTTGTGATGACCATAGCCTTTGCAATTGAAACACTGATCTGTCTTAGGCTTGGATACTGAACTCTTTTGAACCTTGGGATCGTGATGGTGAAATCTTATATTGAGACTTGTTAGGTTGCCTGCTAGAAGACAAATGACTAGTCATTACACTTTTGGAAGCACTCTCCATTATAGGCTTCTTGGTATAGAGTGTTTGCATGTTCTCTTCGATCTAGTATGCGACCTGAATAGCATCATCCACAGAAGTGTAATAAGGATAGCTTAGTCCTTGTGAAATATGTGATTGTAAACCCTGCCTATACTAGGAAACAATAATCTCGTCACTGCATTTGATGCCAACTCAGGTAGCCAGGTGTTGGAACTTGTTAGTGCAAGCTTCCACGATCATAAATCCCTATCTAAGTTGAGTCAACTGAAAATGAACTCTCTATCTGTAATCTTGAGGTTTGAACCTGTTATTTGTAGCTACCTTCATCTCATCCCATGTAGACATAGTACCTAAATCTGCTCTAGCATAGCTCTTCTTGTATTTCTTCCACCACATAAGAGTTGTTCCCTTTAATTTAGCTTCAACAAATTGAAGCTTATAGCTCTTTGGAATTTCATATCACCCGAAATACCCATCTATGCTATGTACCCAATCCAAATATGCATCCGGGTTCCTATTACCACATGAATCTAGACATCCAATCTGGCAAACCTCTCTACCTATTGAGGTGCTGAATGTGTCTGCGTCATAGATCTATGATTAGTTTCTCGGGGAAGTATCCCCAGGCTGCTTGATAAGAGGTGTTTCATGAACTAAGGTCTCCACATGATGATTAGAGGAAGATACTACTTGTGAAGATTCCCCATCTTGGATAGGTTCTTTACCTTTCTTTAAAACTTGAATGTCTGAGTGAAGGCTTTCAACTGTATCCACTAGTTGAACCAAAACCTCAAGGCTATCCATATGAAAAGTTAATTTTATCTTAGTGGACTCCAATTCGCAAGCCTGTTTCTTAACCTCAGTTGCCAAATCATTGTTACTGACCCCTACCATGGTGTTTAGGGCTTCTTCAAATAATTTTAGGCTGTTAGACTCCTTAAAAAAAAAAAAAAAGATTTTAGGGTTACTCTTAAAGAAGAGGATGTTGAAAACCCTAAAATGGATGGAAAAAGGGTTTTGGAGTTGCTCAAAAGAATTCAGGGTAGTCCCTAAGTTAATTTGAAGCCATTTTGAAAGGCACTAAATTAATTTTAGGCACTTTAAAGGAACCCTAAATACCAATGATAACAGTGTGTACAATTTAAGAGATGAGGAATAAACTGAAATTAAAGAATTTAGATTTTTGATCGTAAAGGATCCTGGCTAGAATGGAATTAGTTAGAAACCGGAAGCTCTGATGCCAATTTGATGTAGGATCCCAATGGGTTTGGCTCTTATAATAATTAATTGATGAACAAAAGCCTAAAAATAACATTTTATGCAAGAAAGATTGACTCTTGAAATTCAAGAATGCTGAAAATTGAAGAAGACAATTCAAGAATTTAAACTTTCAAAAAAGCATGCAAGAATTTTAATAATTCCAATCAAGATTGTTTTAATCATAAAAGAGGAGTAAAGAATTAAAAGAAATTGGAGAAATAACAAGAAGAATTCAAGAAGTCCAAAATTCCCCAAATTTTGGGTTTTCAATTTTGATTCCCTAAAATTTAGGGAACACTAAGGGACACCTAGCCGCACCTCTTTTATGTGGGAGAATAGTTCTATGAAAGAAAATTGGAAGGAAATGGGGTTTAGAATGGTTTTTCTTGGCTTTAGGGTTCTTGAAATTTTGGAAAAATTCAAGAAAATGAGATCTTAAGGTTGGAAATTGGGAAAGTGATATGGATGGGTTTGGTTGATGATGGAGAGCTTAAGTTTGAAAAGAATTAGTTTTTGGATGAAAGGAATAAAAATAGTTAGAAGAAAGAGGTTGTTGGAAAATTTTCTACAACATGGATTTTAAAAAACAGTGAAAAGAAAGGAGAAGAAGAAGATATGGGAAATTATATGGAGATGTAAAGGTTTAATAAGTGATGAGAAAGATGATGTAAGAGATGAAAAAATAGAAAATCAGCAAGGTTAAAGAAAAAGAAAGAGGAAAAAAGGTAGGGGCGTGGGAGAGAGGAAGAGAGGAAAAAAGAGGAGAGAGAACTAGAGATGCGAACTCACATTCGTGTGAGGGATTCTTGAGAGAAACAGCACCAGCCATAAGGCTTCATGTCTTTTCAAAATTTCTTACATAAAGTGACAGGTGGCTTTATAGAAACCCTAATTAAAAATAACAATGTCTTGACTAAAATACCCCTAAATAAAGACTGTACGGCCAATGCTAAAAAACCTATATAAAACTCTAAAAGAAAAACTCTAAAAACTTCTAAAACTTTTCCAAGCTTCGACCAACTCCCACCCCATAGCTCATAAGACCTTATTACATAAAATTCCCTCAAATTAAATCCAAAAGCATATAGAAAACTAACTCTAATTAAGTGGGCAACAAGCTTTCTTCTTGAAATTCTCTTTGAACATTGGTTTTGGCTTCCAAAGAGGGTATGCCTTCTTAAGTCATTGCAGTGCTGTTGCGTCAACATGTTTATTTCAAATTCTTTCCTTGAGTCTAGAGCCTTTGGGCCGGTTTTCTTCTAAATCCTTTCTCTTAGCTTTGTTGGGCTCCCAAAATACTTCATCCTCCTTTTCCAATTAGAGGATTTGGAAGCTTCCGGTTTCCCCAAAGGTAGAATCTTTCTTGTGGACAGAGGCCCTAAACCATGTGAACACTATCTATATGATTCAAAGGAGGAGGCCCTCTATGGTCCTGATGCCCCATTGGTGTGTGCTTTGTAAGAGGGACGATGAGTTGGCTGAGCATCTATCCATCCACCGGCAGATTCTCTGGTGCTGTTTGGAGCTTCTTTTTATCCAGGATGTCCTATGCGTGGGTTGTGTCTGATGAGATTTTTGATTTCATTAGCCAGTGGTCATGTTTGGGATTGGGCCCTCATGGTAGTCTGTTTTGGAGGTGCCTGCACTATGGTACCATGTGGGGGATTTGGAAAGAAAGAAATTTCAGAATTTTTTAGGGGAAAAGTAGAAGCATGATGGAAGTGGTTGACTCCTTTTTTAGAGAGGTGGACAGCTGGACCCTCATCTCTAAAGAATTCCAAGGCTTCTCTTTATCCAGGTTTATCAGAGACTAGGTGTCCACCATATCTCTCAGCAAGCCTGTGGTTCATTGTCCTGTTTTACATTGGCAGCTGCCTCAGGCGGGGTCTCTAAAGTTCAATTTTGACAGAGCTTCCAAAGGAAATCCAGGGCCGGGGGGTTTTGATTGCATTATTAGGGATGGTAAAGGGTCCATGTTGAGAGTGGTGTGTGGGCCTTTGGGATTTTATGACTCTTTAAAGGCTGAAGCGATGGATTTGCTGATGGGGCTCCGGAAGCTCCGAAAAATGGATGCTCATGGTTGTTGTGTAGATGGCGATTCCTATGTAGTTGGTATTGGAAGCTCTCACATCTTGTATGAAATCCGAGAGTTATCTTCTACTTTGGGTATATTGCTTGCTCATGTTCCTAGGGAACAAAACTCTTTGGTTGACAAAATGGCGAATTGGGGGGTGGGCTTGACATCTTTGTATTGTGGTTGTGAGATCCAAGAGTGTAGCTTGTAGGGATCTTGCATGAGTAGCTTGTATTCTTTCTATTCTAACAATTATCCAAAAAAAGAAGACAGAATATGGGGTTGTCTGTTTTTGGAATTGGGTGTAGGTTTTAGAAATGCTACTTGTTAGGGTCTCATTGTTTTGTGAAGCTTTAGGGTTTACTTGTCTAAGTCTTTAAAGGATGGAGTCCACCAGAAAAAAATAGAAGAGTTGCACTTCTATTATAGGAAATGACACCACACAAAATAAAAGACAGGAAATTCTTTGTATAATCACATTGTAGACATTATAAACTTCTTTTCCTAATCTAAAGACTTCTAAAGATTTTTAGCATCACAAACGTATGTGGAAAGAGTTTAAAACATTCTAAACTTCTAAAAGAATTTTTAGTGGTAGTCTTTCTGATACATTATAATTTTTTCTGAAAATTTTAAAATTGAAACCAGTCAAACTCATTAAATAATTTTTGAATTTCTTATTTATTCCTAAACTCAACATCTCATAAGAAGAAATAAAAAACTTTCTAAAAGCTAATTAGGGACTCCAAAGTACTCAGAAAATGGAGATTTCCACTACAGACACGTGCCATGTTTGTAATTTGGTCATAAACCTCTCAAATTAAATTTGAATTGCATGTTGTTGGATTTATTGAATAGGTAATCAAATAAGCTTTCATTGGTACAATATCAAGGCATGTAGGCAATTTTGACTTAAAAACATGGGCCACAAGTATAATGTCAGATCTTTAACTTGGTTCATAATTTTTAACTTTTATGTCCTGCATAAATTTCTTTTATTTTGTGAGGGGTTTTCTTGGGCATCACACATTTACTATATCTTGGAATAGCATGTGCTCAGTGCTTCTACATTAGGTATTTTTGTCATTATATGGGGAATAGTTAAGCAATTCTGTATATGAACATTACCCCTATGTTTTATTAGTTTTTGTTTACAGTGTATGACCAGATTAACCTAGTTGTTGACTAGATGACTGGGAGTCCTGAGTATCGTGTCCGCATATGACTATTTGGCTTGTTTTTTATTTCATTTTTGGAATTCAGTTAGTTATTTTTTAGCCAAGAGTTTTTACCTTGTATATATTATCCATATGAGGCCAATAACATGACTGATGCTGATGTTTTCGATGTTGGTTTTACAGATTAGTTACTTTTCAATGGGCATTCATTTTTGTGAGATTGACTTGAATAATTAGTCATTTTTATTTTTTCTATAGTCAGTCTACCTGTTTTGGGCCCAATGGAATTGGTGCAAGATGACATAGGCCTGAAAACCTTGTTAAAATAAAGTCACCTTTGTCCAAAATAGGGGCAGCTAGTATTGTGAGATTATACAGTATTTTAAGATTGTGTGCAATCTGAATATTTATCCAAGTTGCATAGAATATAAATTGAACACTAGTGCTGACCATGTTTTGTGGTGCACTAATATAGGTCCTTAACTTGCATGGCTTTACATCCTGTTCATTTTTTTTTCATGTTTTTGTGTATGATACAGATTTGTGATGCAGTGGCTGTGGCAGAGCTACTGAATGCTACTCTTGTTATTCCAATGTTTCATTTGAATAGCGTTTGGCGGGATTCCAGGTGATACTTGAAGCTAATTTTGTTTTGCATCATTCTAGCCTCTTTACAATGAGCATATTTTGTTATCATGACATATTTGAGTTGGGTTTGAGCAACTGGGGTTTGATTGATTTGAATCTAGGGTTTCTAGGGTTAGAAATGTGTGTGTGTGTGTGAGACAGAGAGAGAGAGATAGATAGAGAGAGAGAGAGAGAGAGGGAATTGAAAAGTATTAATTGAATGGAAACGTATAGTGAGAATGAATGATCTCTCCATACCCTCATTATTCATACTTGAAAATACCAAAATATATGGTTATATTGTATATTTACATGGATGCCATTATATACATTAAACACGAATTAATGTACTTCAACATTAACTGATCCCCCGCATTCACAAAAGGAGTACATATCATTCTTGATTGTAGTTTATCTTCGATGAAATATTTGTCTAATTCAATTTGCTTAGCTCTATTGTGCTGAATTAGGTTATGAGGCCGCCTTCTTGTCACAGTACAAACTCATAGGGCCTTCAATTGAAAATTCCAATTCAAACAACAATCCCTTTAAAGTAGAGTACCTCATAAATCTCATGTGATATAAATTGGAATTCAGCTTCAACACTGGATCTTGCTACAACCAATTGCTTTTTGCTTCTCCACATAACCAAGTTACTACTAACGAATGTGCAATTTCCTAATGTAGATCTCTGGTCCTACCCAATCTGCATCTGTGTTTGCCTCAATTTTGAGGCTACTACCTCTACTATACAAGATACCTCTTCTTGGACTCTTCTTCTGAAGAACACGAAATGCTACTTCCAAGTGCACTGTAATAGGAGTATACATAAACTGGTTTATGACACTAACAACATAGGTGATTTCCGTGATTTCAAGGTTCATGGCTGTTGTGAGAGTTGTATGTATCTAGTTTCTAAGATTTCAATATTGTTGAGTACTGTTTCTCAGATCTCTACCCTTTGATTGCTATGCTGCACATGTTCCACTTGCTTGGGGTTGAAAAACAACTTGAACAATGAATTTCAGTTGTTATTTAGGCTGGCTTTGCCTCAAATCTCTATTAGGTGCTGATTGTTGACTGTTGACTCTACTGTGACTGATATCTTTAACCGATTGTATGGTCTACAACTGATGGGTGTGAGGCATCCCTATAATCTCCATATTTTTGGTTTTTAAGGGTTACAAAGCTCTATGTACTGTTCCTTCATGGATAATAACTGTTGTAAGAAAACTGAAGGTTGTGTCCCCTCGTGGTTATGTGTGGTGGTGGTT
This sequence comes from Platanus orientalis, assembly GCA_025762735.1. NCBI lineage: Eukaryota > Viridiplantae > Streptophyta > Magnoliopsida > Proteales > Platanaceae > Platanus > Platanus orientalis. Next base: position 5,373 of record JAOXJP010240575.1, on the reverse strand, counting down.
TTAAGGGTTGTGTAACCTTGTGCTCAACAATCAAGGATTGTGGAAGGCTCAGTGGCTGTTGGTTGACCTTAGAAGGTGCCAAGTATGATTGTGGAAGGCTCAGTGGCTGTTGGTTGACCTTTGAAGGTGCCAAGTATTGTGTTTTGGGCTTTACTTGGTTTAGTTGAACCCTCCAAGTAGAGAAAATAGGGTTGTGTTGCTCCTTGAATCAATGGATACAAAGTATAGTGGGAAGTGGTGATACTTCCAGTGGCGATTTGTTGTTGAAGAATAGGACTTATAGTTCCTTTGCTGTGTTGTGTTTGTTGAAGCCTATTGAAAGGGTTATTTGAAGTGGCAGATTATTGTGAAGCCGGAATATTGAGAAAAACTAAACATGTCCAAGTACAATCAAACACCACTCAAACGAAGATAGAATCTCTATGGAGACTTGTGGCACAGTTAAATTATGAGATTTCTTGGTTACGGCATCCCCAACAACCTTTTGCTAGTTTTGGTATTTTAGTTTCGTCTTACAAAGACTACTACACATCCTTGGATCATTGACTCGGGTGTTACCCATTATACAACCGGTATTGCTTCTATGTTTTCATCCTATGATGTCTATTCTGATCTTGATGAAGTTTGAATAGCCAATGGGTCTTAGTCTAATATTGTTTGTAAAGGGAATATTGTTGTTACTCCTCAAATGTTGTTATCATCTGTCTTATATGTTCTCAAGTTCACCCTGAATTTGATATTTATTAGCCACACCATCAAATCCTAAATTGCAGTGTTACATTTTTCCCTTTTTGTATCTTTCAGGATGTGTTGACGAAAGAGGTGATTGGTAGAGGACATGAGAAAGACAAGCTTTATTTACTGGATATTTCACCACTTGTTTCTTCCCTAGTTCAGCAGTTTCCATTGATGACAGTGCATGCTAGTAATTCTAGTTCTAATGAAGTGCTGCAATAGTCTTGGCCACCCATCCTTTTCTTTGTTAAAATGATTGTTCCCTCATTATCATTCTTCTTATAGTCTCTAGTGTCAACTTGAGTTAGCAAAACATTGTCAATCTGTTTACCCCTCTAGTATCAATTGGAGTCTGGTTCCTTTCTTAATTATACATTCTGATGTGTGGGGGATAGCTCCTACTAATTCTCTATTTGGCCATTGATATTTTGTTACCGGTATGGATGACTTCTCTTGAACCACTTAGGTTTACCTTATTGAAAATTAAAAGTGAGATATATTCTGTTCTAAAAAACTTTCACAGTTGGTGGTTACTTAGTTTGATGCCAAATTTCATATTCTTTGATCTGACAATGAAGACAAGTTCATGTTAGGAACGTTTTCTTATTACTTCAATGAGTCTAGTATTGTTCATCATATCATCTTTCTATGCACACCTAAACAAAATGGAGTGGTAGAAAGAAAAAAAACCGTTACCTTCTTGAGATTGTTGGATCTCTCTTGTTTATCATGCATGTCTCAAGACCTTTTGGTTTGAGGATTTTCTTACATCTTCCTACTTAATGAACATGTTACCCTCTTGTATATTGGTTGTTAAATCGCCAATTGAATTGCTCTCCTCTCTCTCTCAGCTATTTCCTCTTCCCCCCAAAAACTTTTGGGTTGTGTGCTTTGTTCATGTGTTGAAGCTTGATCGATCCAAACTAGACCTAAAAGCTCTCAAATGTATATTTTTGGGATATTTTGTGATTCAGAATGGATACAAATGTTACCATAGCTTTTTTCACAGGCGCTTTATGTCTATGGATGTGATACTTTTTGAGTCCACTCCATTATCTTTTTGAGGCCACTCCATTCTCTTTTTTCACAAGCACTTTATGTCTATGGATGTGATGCTTTTTGAGTCCACTGCATTCTCTTGCTGGCAACCAGGATGACCACTGTTACAATTTGATGTAAAGAATGCTCTTGTACATGGTGATTTGGAAGAAGTTTATATGGATTTTCCTTCTAGCTTTGTTCATTTAGTTGCGAAAGACAGGGTGTGTAAGTTGAAGAAGGGATTGTATGGCCTTAAGCAATCTCCATGGGCATGGTTTAAATGGATTAGATATGCTATGGTGAAGGATTGATATACACAATGCTATGTTGATCACCCACCCTTTATAAAACGTCTAGGTGACCGGTTGACTACCTTGATCGTATATGTGAATGACATTATGGTAGCTAGGAATAATGAAATGGAGGTAAAAAGGCTTGAGGAGTTACTGACGAAGGAGTTTGGAATTAAGGATTTGGGCCAACTAAGGTACTTTATTGGAATCGAAGCCGTCAAGTCCAAGATAGGAATTCCTTTATTAGAGAAAGTAGAAAGTATGTTTAAGGCAATAGGCTTGATAGGGTGTAGGCCTTGTGAAACTCTGATTAACCTAAATCATAGATTAAAGGAAGAGGATGGTGATCGTCTTATTGATGTTGGGAGATTTTAGAGATTGGTAGTCCATCTTATTTATCTATCCTTGACTAGATCAATCATTGTGTATGCAGTCAATGTTGTTTGTCAGCTCATGCATACTCTTACGAGAGTTCACTTAGAGGTGGTGTCCAAGATCTTAGGTACTTAAAATGATGTCTTGAGAAAGGTCTTTTTACATCAAAAGTGGACATCTTGAAGTGGAAGCATATACTGATGCTGATTAGGCTGGATCTGTTTCAAATAAACACTTTACTTCAGGCTATTGTACCTTTTTGGGTGGCAATTTGGTCACATGGTGAAGTAAGAAGCAAACTATTGTGGCAAGATATAGTGCTAAGGTTGAGTTCAGATCCATGGCTCACGGTCTTTGCGAACTCTTATGGTTGAGAATTTGAATTCCCTATCCAAGGACCAATGAGTTTATAATGTGACAATAAGGCAGTGATAAACATCACTTATAACCTTGTTTAGTACGATAGAACCAAGTATGTGGAGGTAGATAGAGCTATCATTAAAGACGACCATCTCCAGTATGAGACTATTTACACATCATTTGTCAAGAAAAAAGAATAGTTGGTTGATATACTTACCAAGGGACTGAATGGTGTTCATTTCTCTTCTATTGTGAGCAAGCTGGGATTGTGAGACCTCTATTCTTTAGCTTATGGGGGTGTGTTGGGTGCCATGCATTCGGTATTGCTCATGTGGATGGGTCACGTATATGGGAATAGTTGTAGATACATGTAAATTAGGGATGTCTTTTATGTTCTTTGTATTTGCTTTGTATTGTTAGGATGGTATACCAATACCATACCGTATTGCAAAATTACAAGGTTAAAATACAATTCAGTAGTGAGTGTACAATACACTACTACAGTTTCTCCCCAATTCTTCTTCTTCCTCCTCTATTAAACCTAAAACTCTTGAATAACTTACAATTTTAGTGATATGTGGTGTAGAGGAAGGGCTCTAGATGATGTAAATGAAAATGCTCTAAAATTAACAACAAAGTTCACACATGTAATAGATATCTAAGATGAGTGGATACTAGCTTTAATCCCCTAGGATGTGATGGATTATGTACATTAATTACCATGTAGATTGCTTTGTCTGGTGATATAACTCCAATTATGTTTCATGGTTAAATCAGCTTGGAATTGCAATGGAATAAGGTTTGTTGAGATAAGTGGGTTTGCATCTCAAGTAGTTCTCCAAATTTCGGCTTTTAGTTGGAAGGTGATTTACCTTGGCATTCTATCAACAAAAAATATATAAGGTTAGTGTTAAAATGGCATGTTAATGTGCTTTTTGGGGACAATGCGCTGTTGATGAAGTCAATCACCTATTGAGTTATGGAGAATTGGTTATGGATTTTCAGAAATAGTTAGAATGGGCATAGATGCAGGGAAGCTTGGTACAAGGTGGGAAGCTAATTCCATTCCGCTTCCCCAAATAGTGGGAATCGCAGTGAGGCTAGTGGAAGCCTCTGGAGAAGTGAGTAGAAACATCTAAAGAATTGACTATGAAGCGATCTAACAGACAAATATTGTATTTTATTTAATGTAAATCCTATGCTATTGGCATTGAATAAAATGTAATCTATGAGATTTAATAATGATTTTGTAGAAAAAAAAAGATATAGTATTGATTTTATTGTTTATATTACTTTATTCCAATACGAAAGATTTAAATCTAATGGTTTTTATACAAGGTGTTTTGTAGTCTGACTTTAAGATGTAAGTTCTCTACAAAAAATCTTATGTATGGTAAAATTTAAGGTATGGATGGCCATATTAATAACAAATGGTTTGCTTATTAATTTATATATCATGATTCTTTGTTACTTACATAGTATAGTTTTTAGGTTTTTTGGTACTTTCTCTAAGTTTATTCATTTTATTGTATTATAGTTGAAATTATTGATTGTAACTTGTAGTTATTTACTTTATTATCGCTTTTCGCTTTTTACTTCCCAAGGATTTATTGAGCCTAGCTTCCTGATTCTCACTTTCGCATTGCTTCCCACTCTGGTATCTGTGAGGATGAGTATTTGGTAGTAGTACTTGTTGCCATTGTATAAAGAAATTTTTATAAGGTTGAATTGCCATGTGGTGCTTGATCTACACAGTTGGGTCCACTTCGAGTCAAGTGTTTGAAAGAAAAAAATTATTTTCATAATATCCGAGTGTGGTTAGTCTCTATCTAATAGGAAATACATGTTACACTTTATGTAAGGGTATTGTGGTCCATATGGTTTACAAGGGTATAGTAGTCCTTATACAGCTATCCCTGCATTTAAATACAATACATACGTAGGGGAGTAGGTTGATACTCTCTCTATGATTTCTCTTTGGTACAAGGGTATAGCAGTCCTTATACAACTATCCCTGCATTTAAATACAATACATACGTAGGGGAGTAGGTTGATACTCTCTCTATGATTTCTCTCTCATTATGACTTCTTCTTTTCTGATGAGACGACTCTTATATGGATTGAGAAGTACAAGCCTTTATGGAAGCCCAAGATCAAAAGCATGGGAACAAGAAAGAAGACCTGATGCTGTCCATAGTTTTTAGGCTTTATTTTAGTATTTTCTTTATGTTTTAGGAGGGTTTTAGTAGTAAATTTAATGTAATAAGGCCAAGAGCCAAGTTAGAAAATTGGTAGAGAGTTAAAATTAGTTTAGAAGAAGTTTAGGAGTATTTTTATATTTTTCAGAATTTCTTTAGATTTTTTTAGATTGACCATACAAGGGAGGGGTATTTTGGTAAATATTGGTCAAATTTCGTTTATTTTTATTTTTATTATAAATAGGTCATTAAAAGACCTCTTGTACGATTAGTTAAAGAAAAATTATGAATTGAAGTTGTTTTTGAAGCCCACAGCTGGTTATCTCCTCCAACTCTCACGGTTTAGGTGAGTTCGTCATCTTCTTTTGTGT